>JANHGB010024552.1:0-34549 GCA_026283785.1 Coracopsis vasa | reverse complement strand
TGGTCCCTTACCTTTTCTGTTCTTGCCGTATATACTCTTGCTGTTTGCTTATACTTAACTTAGTGAAAAGAGCTCCTTTCTATTTTAGTGAAGGGAGGTAAGAAACCTCACGCTATTGAAAGTATGGCTTATGTAGTCAGCTTGCTTGCCATTCGGAGGAATCTTTAACACTTGTCATTCCTTTCTACTTCTATATTCTCATCATGATCATACCTTCCTTTGCGGCAGAGCATGAATTTGAGAGGCTGTTATTTACCATTCTCATAAATTGAGAGGAATTATTTGGCAATGACTAGTAGTCTTAATAGTTAGCTTTTATGCAGTATTTAATATATATTTCATCTAGCCATGCAAGTCCCAAAGCTGTTTGTTCTGTGCTTCTTTGTGCTTCTTCCCTGCAAAGATTTTGGCTGGCTTTCCTTATGAGGCCAAGGTACAGCAAAGATTGGTTTCTCAAGTAAATGTGGTTCATGGGATCATGAGGAAGAGGAAAGAATTTTAGATTCCATAATAGCTTCTCCCCCCCAAAATGCTATTTTTGCACTGTTAGTTGTTTCCCTGGAAACCCCACACACTGACACCTGACACTTCTCTGCTGTGAACTTTTCCAAAGTGAAGTTCCACTGGTTGGAGTCATTTTGTCTTTGTAACAGGAGAATGTAGAGCAGGTCAAAGGAGACTGACAGGCAGGCGTTTTCCTCTTACTGCCGTCAAGCAGTATCAGCATGACCACACTTCTGGCAGGTTTTATTACCACCCTGCCTGATGAAATAATACAGATTCTGCAAGGCATTCAGTTAGTCTTTGCTTTGCCTTAGCTGCCCTGATTTGAAACTGTATTTGATGAAAGTGATTACCCTGTTAGAAAATTATGTTCTTCTTCAGGTGGTATGGATACAATCACTGCAGATGATTGCTGAATGTTGTGCTGTTTCTGTGAAAAAACTACCATTGTTCTGTGAGAGCACCTGAGAGGTCCCAGTGGTGTGATGGTGCCCATTGAAGTTTAGTGCATGGAGGTACCTCTCAAACCACTGTCAGAAGGGGACTTAGGAAGTCTAGGAAGATATATTAAAGTTGTTTGTGTGTGGTGGTGTTGGCTTCTGTATAGCTGAGAAAATCAAGTAAAAGTTAATGTTTGAAACAAGTGATGAGATTCGCAGTACTTGGATCCATCTTTGTTTATTGGTCTCTTCACCCACATACTTGTATTAGCATGAGTGGAAATAGATGCAGAAGTGGCAGAAGAAAAGCTATTTGATATGAAAATTAAGAACAAACAGATGAGTTTGAAAGGGACTTGCATGTCAGAGGTTCCTGCATGTAGTGGGTGGTACAGAGTTGCGTTATTCTCTGAATGCCAGATCAGCCTATTTGAAACAGCAGCAGACAGATTAATGCACTTTGCCAAGGATATTTTCAAGGAATAGTGACATATTTTGATAACTATTGTCACTTGTAGTGGACTTGTTATCTGAATAGTGCTGTCACAGCCTCCTTTACACACTTAAGTGGACACTGAGTCAGTGTAAATTATCTTTTTTCAAATTCTTGTACCACCATTATGTGTAGGGTCAAATGCAGCTTTACAAAATTTGAATCTACTGGCTTTAATATATAGTGGTGCCAAAATACATCATTTTTATAGCATATTCTTAGCTGTAATGACAGTATAGCTGGCATACATGTAAGCAGGCAAAAGTAGGGGAAATCACGGTACACTTCCTATTCAGAAAGCTACTGGACTAGAAACAGAAGAAACTTCTGGCTGAAGTGAATATATATCACTAATTGGCTCTCATCAAGCATTGCCAGCTGTCAAATTTAAGCATGATGGCTTTTGTTGAAGGCCTGCAATCCACCCAGATGATCAATCACAGCACAACGCTGTTTGTTTTGCCAGGCTTTGCTCCTCAGTAATTGTTTCTGTCACAGGGTGATCTCTGCCAGGAGCAGACCCCAGCACCCTGACAGCAGCCAAGCAGGCACAGAAAGCAAGGCTTTGTCATGCCCTTGAACACCACTTCCTGAAGCACAGCACAAGAAGCCCTTGCAGGTTAAAAGAAAGCACCTACTCCCTGCCATGTGCTCCAGACTTTTTTCCCATCATTTTCAATCATCGATTACCACAGTAACAGTATTCAGTGCAGCGTCAGCAGTCTTTTCTGGGGCAGCATTTCATCTTCCTGTGGTATTACTTATACTCTCATTCCCCTCTCCCTCCTTCTTTTACCTTTACCCTCTGCCTCTTGTACTACTAAATAATAATGTATGTTCAAGTGAACTCCTTGCTGTCGCTGGCCTCATGATGCCAGAGAAGGGAATTGCCTGTTGACCCTGGTATTAACAGCCACGTCTGCTTTCTGTTTGTGCTTTCACTCATGTCTCAGCCAGTAGTTTTTAGGGCATTGCAATGGCAGCTTTGTAGGTTTGCTTGAAGGGGAAGGTTCTTTGCCTCACTGAGAGATTGAGCCTTAAGATTTATTGAAGTAGTTTGGAACTCAGATGACAATACAGTATTTGCTACCCTGTCTTTCTAGACATCTGTAACATTTTAAAAAATATTCTATGGAATAGTATTTCTCAAGTTTTATCTTAGTTTTCAAAAGCCTGTTTTATTCAATTAGAAATATTCCTCCATTTGTTGATTATATTAAGATTTTCATGTTACAGTTTTACAGCTTTTTGATTCACTAAAACTTGGCACAAATGAAGGTAAATTAATTGGATAGTTACTGACAGCATCTCCTGCTGTATTTATAGGATTGTGAACTCCTATGCTAAGTTATTCAGGTAACATTGTCCCTGACTACAAAATTATGATTTCTGGACAAGTCTAGGTTAGCAGTCGAGAGACCCTGTATCCCATTTCTTTAAGTAACAACCAATTTGCTGGGTTTTGATATCAGTTAAAATTGTTAAGCCTACACTGGGAGGACCAGGCTTGTTAGAGGTCTTGAAGAGTTTAGAACATTGAATGAGCTTGGGTTTCTCCAGAAGACTGCACTAAGAAATCTAATTTGGGGCCTAAAAAGTAATAATTCCTTTCTGAATAGTATTTATGGACATTAGCGCAATGTAAATACAGTCACTGTCACTTCATGCTGCAGTTGTACTGTGCAGTGGTTTTCTGTTGTTACCGTGGTGCAAACCACTGATCTGATAGGCACTGTTTTTCAGTTAAATAAAGAGAGTATATTAGAACAAGTCTTTTTAATACATACATCCAACAAAGCATTTAAGTATTTATTTCTGTGGGATTTCTGTGCTCCAGAGTTTACACTGAGAACAGTTACCTCAGTTTCTGACAGTCTCTGTGTACACTGATGAGTTTGTAAGATAGGAGCAAAAGCTCAAAAAGAGCCATGTGGAAGAGCTCAAGACTACAAACAGTTGTTCATGCAAGGAATAAAATTATAGGTGCATCTTCTTTTGCTTAGCTTCTACCACTTGCTGGGTAGTTGGGAAGTACCCGTACATGACTACTCCCTGTTTGTTGTCCAGTGGCAGGATGTGCCTCAGGGGTAAAGTATTTGAGACTTTCCGACAATTGGTTCTTGTGGCTTGGTTGGTTTGGCATCACTCTTTTGGTATTTGAATTGATGATGTTTGAAAGCTGACCGGAAAATACAGTGAACTTGTAATTACATTTAAATCTTGTCACTTAGACACATTGTTTAAGGAACTCTGAAGTTTTGGTGACAGACAGGATTCCACTTAAACATTTATATAATCTTGATGAGATAAACCTATGAATGTATTTTTTGTGAAGAAACAGGAATTTCACAACAAGATTTCAGATACAAGAAAATTTTGAATTACTTTTTTGAACTCAGTAAAAATACTGTGATTTTCCAACATGAGTGTGTAACCATCCTTAGTGATATTTCATTCACTGAATGCAGTTTTTTCTATACCAAATTATTCCTGCTCATTTGGGCTGTCCTACCTGGCACTGACAATTGTCTAGAAGATACAAGTGTCCCTTTCCTTCATCTCCATTCAAAATGTACTAACTTGATGCATTATGCTTATCTGTTCCTACATTTATTGGTGTTACTCCCCAGGAAACACACCACACACTGAACAGCTTTATTTGTGGTTGCTTCTCTTTGAATGAAAAGCCTGCCGAATCTGTGACTTTTAACAACTATCTTATATAGAAGGCAGTTCACATATTGATAGTCAGTAGAAAGCTAGTAGCAGAAAGCTGAAAGGCATTTTACTACTGTTGGTATTGGGTTTACTTTGTGTAAAACCTGTGACTGCTGAGGTGATAGATGGTGCAAGGTGCATTCCAAAAACATGTAAGGAGAAGGTGAAGTCAGAGATACGAGCTGACTGATTGCTTTCATAAACTAAATATATCGAAAGTTCCAAGTATATTACAGATTAACAGTTGTATAACTTCATATGTCAGTGATATGTTCTTTACTTGAAGGAAGAATGATGGAAAGAATTGTACACCTAGAAATATGTAATGAAAATTAATGATCTATAAGATAGAATATATTGCATGTTTGGAATTCTTTCTGTGTTGTTTTGGGAGTAACATAATAAATCAGTGGGTTTTTTTTCTTGGGAAGAAAAAATACATAGTCTGCAATAGAGAATTTTAATCCCCACCATTTTACAAATTGAGAATGGAAACATTAAATCTTAACTGTACAGAATGAACTTAGCTTCAGTAAATAGTGAGCTGTTGATGAACAGTGGTCTCAGGTATTTTTGAGTTTAGGTACTGAAATGCCTCTCAGTCTACAGACTTTTTTTCTCATCCACTGTATTAAGCTCCTGAGAGTTGTGAAAATAATTTCCCTTTTTGAAACAATCTGATTGAGCCTAGTCCAGTACACCATATCTCAGGGTAGCAAATAGGTAATGCAGGGGAAAATAAAAGTTTCGTGTTGCAGTTGGAAATCTTAAGATACATGCTATCAGTTAGGGCTAGTTTCTTGATACTAACCCTTCATGAGTTTACATACCAAGCTATGGAATTTGATAGAATAGTATATCAAGTTTATCAAAAGGAGTTATAGATTTATGAAATGAGGCGTGAGTTACTCATGATAGCTTCTGCGAATGGATGGGTGCTGATGGCTGCAGATTCCCCTCAGTTCTGTTAAATTCTAAAGAATCCAAGCCTTGAAAAAATTACTATTCATGTTTTGGTGCTGAATAAATTATACATTTTACTCCTTAATAAGTACATGCTGTTTTCTACACTCCTTCTCTAAGGTGAAAAAATAGTCAGGACCAAAGAAAAGGTGTAGTTTTTCCCTAAAGGTAATGTATTTGCCACTTGACATTTGTGAATGTGTGTAGAGACGGGATGGAAGTTTTTCTGCTGGCTACTAACTTGGGAAGCTATGAGGAGTCTGGTAACAGCTGCCAACTCTGAAAGACAGAAGATGAGAAAGTTGATACTAATGGAGATCCTGCTTCCAGACCTTCACGTGAATGGAGTCTGCAGAGGATGCTGTTAAATAAGAGGTAGTGATTTTGGCAGATCATCTTTAGGGCAGTTGTGTTCTGCTGCCTCTGAGTGAACCTGTCTTGAACAGAGTTTCAGTCTGCCCTTCTTTGCCTTAAATGTGGTACCAAAGGTTTGACTCTTTTTAGTACCAAGAAGTGCTTTTAGGGATTAATTCAAGATTGTGCATAAAGACAAAATAAGTCTCGAAGTCAGTTATCAAGAGATTGATGTCAGATTTTACGTGACATAATGAAACATTTATCATGTGGCTATAAGATCAGTTTGCTGGTCAAGCAGTCTCAGATTCAAATATGAGTAAATTTACCTTTGCAATAACATGTTACATCAATTTTAGATCATCAGTAGTTTAGGCGAATGTTAGTTTTTCACCTTAGCGTCCAGATATATGTTAAACTCTGACCACAGTACTGGTGCCTGGGGAAGAAATGGTCTTTTATGTTGAATACAGCCCTGGTTAAGGGGTAGCCATTTTATTAGGGGTTTTGTTCTCTTTGAGCACAACTTTACAGTCACAGAACTTACTCATTTGTTCTCTTTCTTTGTGTTTACCGCCAATTCCTGACTGTCTTAGTGTGAATGCAAATATTTCCTGTGGTTGAGTAAACAAAAAATAAATGGAGGTCTCACAGCTGACTCAGCCAAGTTCTTCTCAGGATCTGAACCACCTAGGTATCTCGTGTTTTAACAGTGGATTTCTATTTGAGAGGGGGAAACCTAACTTTTTTAAACATTCAATTTTACTGTAGTACCACACAGAATCCTTTTAACAGTTCAAGAAATTACTCTTTTCA
Organism: Coracopsis vasa; assembly: GCA_026283785.1. Lineage (NCBI taxonomy): Eukaryota > Metazoa > Chordata > Aves > Psittaciformes > Psittacidae > Coracopsis > Coracopsis vasa. The sequence continues at coordinate 28,261 of JANHGB010024552.1, read as the reverse complement.
GTTTTTTCACATTAACCTGAAACGTAACTGTAATTTCTGATACCAGGCCAATGTGCCCTCCATCTGCAAAACACTCATAGATATAACCTTGGCTTTGCCTCCTTTATTACAGCTAGCAACCCAAATTTCTGCCAACTGCTGACATTAATGGTGGTGAAAAAATAATAAAAGCAATATAGTGATCCTTCAGAACACACACATACAAAAGTTGTTTAAAACTTGGAAGACTGCATGGATTTATTTGCTCTGTGGAAATAATAAGTACTGTACCTTCTCATTCTAGGGTTTTTTCTGGTTTTGGGTTGTTTAGGGTTTTTTTTAAGAAAAATACATTTGTTTATAGACAGAGATCTTCATTTTGTGCACCTTTCGAGTCTCTCCCGAGTCTCATAGAGAGATATCAGTATGTTCTTCTGGACTGGTAAAGAAGGCTTTACAGATTTGGTGGGAAGGATCCACAGGTCGGGAAGTAGAAACTGAGACAAGTTCCTTATGGTCCATCTCTATCCTCTTCATCACTATCAGATGATGATGACAAGATTTCTTGATCTCTCTTTCCCCCTTTCCTGATAACCAAAACTAGCTAGGACTTTTCCATTGTCAGCCAGCCAGCAATCTGTTTTGTGTTTCAAAGAGGGCTTAAAAAATATGAAGGCTTCCTTGTTTCCTCCTAGGTCTTCTAGTGGCAAATAAATCCGTGGAGGTTGCCCCTGTCCTTCTCTTCGTCTCTACTTCTTCCTCTGCTTTGTCAGGGCTCTTTAACATGTGGCATCACCTATCTAAGTTTAATGACTTTGCAGTAAAAGGATTGTTAAGAAAAGAATACCGGAGGTATGACTGGCTGTTTTTTCGTCTTGTTACACAGACCTTTTGATGATTCTGTACCAGAGAGAGGATTTTCTAAGCTTTACAGGGTGCTTTATGGTGTCCATTGGCTGGGCCTCTACTCATGTCTAATGGCTTAATATAATGTAAATCACAGAAAGACAGCTGATTAGGAATAGAGTAAGCAATGACAGGAATATTGTCTGAAATGCAGACTCCTTAGAGAAATTCATCTGAACAAGCTGGCATATTTCTACACATTGTGTGCCATGAATTTTGTAGAAAGGAAGAGAATTGCTTTGCTTGGTAAGAAAAATTCTGGCACAAATACAGTAGAAAACCTGAATGTTTCTTCAGTTTTTCCAGCTAGTACTGTTATCTAAGCTGTGATGCAGACCTAATAGGAAAAATCAACCTCTGCTGGAAGAAAAAGAAAGGAAGAAATGAAAAAAAAGGTGTTGGTTTATTATGATCCTCCTTGCTTGTGTACTGCATGCAAGAGCAGGGCAAATAGATAGGAATCATCTGTCCAACTCTGTACTGCACATGTGCTGCTGTGTGCTCAGGCAGGAATCCTGCCTCTGTGGACCAAACACAGGGACAGTGTGGATGGACAGGAATCTTGTGTCTGCAGACCACACGCACAGATGGTGTGGACAGACAGGAATGTAATGTCTGTGTGTTTGTATGGATCTTATGAGGCAGAGCTCTTCTACATGGATGTCAACCCTAATAATTGGCCATACAGAGAAAATTCTTAGCTTTAATTTAGTTTGGGGTAGCAAAGCTCTGTTGGTTGTCAAAGGAAATGCCCTTTCAACTCTTCCCTCCAGCAGTTACCATGGAGGATTTTGTCTAGATTCAAAGATAAAAGCAAAGCATAAAAATAGTATTCATTTTCTTCTTCTTTTATACGCAACAACTTTTGAAATTAGTTTCAGAACAAGCATAAATAGTCTTGAGGTTTCTTTGTGGGCTTTGTTTTTTTTTAAAGTTGCTATCAACACTGTTTATATCATGTAGACACAGACACATTCATGTATACACCCAGAGCTGGGTTCTGGGCAGTTACAGACAGTCTGTGTTGAGATGATACTGAGCAGCTCACATCACTTTAGCATCTAGGAATTTGTATCTGTACGTAACTACTTTTTTTGCCAAGAACAGCATGTATAGAGGGGGGTTACTATTAACAACTCTTTGAAGCTGCAGGCAAATGCAATTGAAGTCGTGAGTCATATAACAATAAAAATATATAAGGCTAAAAGAGCTGTGGTAAAAACACTATATGTACCTTCCAGAACTAAAAATACCTAGATAAAGGAATGTTTTTACTATATTTATTGTAAAAACACAGTTACAATAGACAAAGACTTGAAAACTTCCAAATTACATCAACTATGAAAGGTGTATGTAGATACACATGAGCAGATGGCCTACTAACTATTTTGTTGAAGTAAGGGATCATTACTATCTTTTAAGATTTTAAAGTAGGATGCATCTTGTATATAAATTCCTAGATGAGATTTTGCTAATCAGTTTTTATAGGTGTCGGTGGACTGAGAAGCTTTCTGATTTCAGACTAGAAGAAAGATTAAGAGACAAAAGCAAAGTGACTAAGGCAGTTGTGTTATACAGGCAGCTTTGTGAAGTTGAGCATATGCAAGTGGATTTATTTTGGAAAGGAGAATCAAATAGAATAACAAAAGGAAGAGGGACAGAGCAAAGTAGATGAGAGTAAGATGGGCAGCTTGTGGAATGAAGCTGAAGTGAAAAAGGAAGGAGAAATTTCAAATAAACAGTTATAACAAAAGAGGAGTCCCATCAACTGCGTCAAAGCAAGCTTCTGATAGAAATACTTGCCTGTTCTATGGGATACAATGTAGGGATTTGCCTTCAGATATTTATAGATGTTGTAAGACTAACCTTATCTCTGGTGCTTAATTCTTTTGCTTAAATTGCACAAGTTTAAGGTAATCACAGGATCATTACAATGTTAGAATGCATTTCCAACCTTAGCATAACCTGAGATTTCTTGTACATTTTGCTTTGTAAAACACATGTATCACCAACCTATCAAAGTTATTAGGGAGTGTTTATGCTGCAAAGTACATTTCAGCTTGGTTTTCTGGCTGCTTTTTTGTCTTTGATTTTCTCTCAATTGATAAAAGATGAATTTTTTACCTTGGACCCACAAACACGCTGTGAGAGGGGAAAAATGAGCAAGGGGAGAAGTGCACTCAGGAGTTTTCAACAGTTTGAGTAATAAGGACCATGGCAAAGACTGGTATTTCCTTTCACGTTATTATAAAATTAGTATTTCACTTTTTTGTTAAAGTGAGTTGTCCTTGGTGGCATGTATCAAAGTGGGCTAAAGAGACTGAATAAACTGTATATATTAAACGTTCAGCAGACACATGAACTAAACATGAGAGGCTCCCTGCTGTTCACTTGAGAATTTGTAGCAATTAGGCCTCCCAGAATCTTAAAGAAAGGCACGGAGTATGGTATCAGAAAACTCCACTTCTACGCAACGTTTAATGCAAGGATATATTGAGAGACTATATCCAAACTCTTACAACTTGAACAAAACATGCAAATTTGGACCAGCTTTTATCCTAAAGTACTCCAAAGAAGAGTTTAAATCACAGTGCTATCCGTCTGCTCCCACCAAGTAACTTTTCAATTTATTGACTACTTTCAACCAAATTTGAGAGAGGGAAAGAAGTCTCAAAGATTGTGTAACTTACAGGAACTTAATTAACATCCACAGCTGGGTAGAGGTGAAAAAAGCCCAAAGTAGTGCTCCCACACAGGGAAAGGCAAGAAGAATTGTGCCGTGATGTATTTTGTTTGGCTGAAGCATACACATATGGCTGGCCATTCAGAACATGCATACTTTCACACTAGTCCCAGCTGACTTTTGCCTGGAGACACCATGGGGGAGGCAGGCTGGAGAAAGCGATTATTCTAGAGTTGAAGACCATGCTTAGAAGATGTAGAATATAAATCCAAAGTGCACAGACTTCATTAGCCAGCATAAAATGGGTAATAAAGTGGACTCATATGCTTTTCAAGGGTAGCCATCCTGTCTGTAAAAGAATCCAGTTCTTAACTGATTAAAGAAGTAATGGAGACAGCGCGATAGATAGAGAGTAGATGTAGCAGCATGATTAAGCAAAACCCAGTTGCTGTTAAGATAATTTAAATAGATGAGTCTTGTCTGCTCCCAGGGCATGCATCACTAAAGGGTACTGATCTTACACTCTCTGGCAGGGAATTCTGCAGTGAGGCACTTCTTCTCTGCTGTAGCATGGAACCGAGATCAGACTTTCCCTAACAGACTGCACCATAGGGCAGGCTTGTAACACATAAATAGTTACCTGCTTCCTTTAAACCTAAAGTATAGAGGATTTATATGCTCACTACAGGAATGTGAATATAGGCAGTTCTCTTATTTCATCTTAAGGATTCAAACACCAGCTCATTTTGCTTGCCGTTGCTGTCTTCAGATCAATTTCAGTCAAAAATTTCTTCGGGTTTGTGTAGTGTGAGGGATCCAGGATTCTTTGAGGATGTTGTCACAGGATACCATTTGTCCTTTTGATCCTGCCTGAAATGGGGTTTTTTTGATGCATAGGCCACCCAGACAGTATAAATTAGGATTACAATATGGTGGGAAACATTCTCAGATTCCAGCGCTTTCTCAGACATCTTTGAGATACAGGAAAACACACCTTAATGATATTTCTGCATAAGACCTTTACATGCACAGGAAAGATGCTGAAGATCTAACATACTTGGTTTGCTCCTGTGCAATTAAGCATGAGAGAAGGAGGGTTTTTTAAATTATTATTTATTTATTTTAGTTTCCTTTTGAACCTGCAACTGGACAGACTCCAGCTCTTGTGAAACAAATGATTGAGAAAGGCATTTTTATTACCACTGATGGGTCAGTCTTAAACACAGCTTGAGGTATCTCCAAAGAGAGTACAAGAGAGCTAAAGAAACATAATGTTCATGTGGTATAACACAACAAGGAGTCCCAAACACAAGATCTGATTTGGATGGTCTTTTGTGTGACTGGTTTTGTTTAGACAGGAATCAGAGCAACAGATTTCAATAGATTTTGTCATCAAGCAAACCCATAGTTAGTTATTTGTTCATCTCATAAGGAACTAATAAAATTCCAACTGATACATTCCTGTACAGGGAAAATTTCAGTTCAAAGTCTGTTTTTTAAATCCATCCACATATATCTACATATGTCAAGCCTTGGAGAGAACTCCGTATCTAGATGATCTGCCTGCTTTAGTTCAAAGGTGTTTTGAATATGAATTCTCCAGAATGAAGTTTCTCCATAATTACCATATGTGGGGAGATGAGCACAAAAATTGAATCATTACACACAGCAATTAACTGGACTAATGAAGTCTTTAACTTTAGAATGTAGTATTGTTGTAACATTGCCAACCGTCGATCCAGGAGCCAGTATCTCAGGTGGAATCTGTGTTAAGTCCTTCAGGCTTTGACAAACCCCAGCAGCTGCACAGTGCACATGGGTTTTTTGTTGGGCTAACACAAACACAGGCTCCAGGTTGTACAGAGCTGTAGTAACAGGAATGGTTTTTATTTGTATGCAGCTGAACCTTGTATTTGTTTGCTGTTAACCAAAGAATCCTACTTGCTAATCTTAAATGTAGCTGAAAGGAAAGCCAAACCTAACTAATGATGTGTCTTTTAAACCCTACAAACAAAAATGACAACTCAGCATGTACCATCTCTTTACAAATTTGAAAAATATATCCCAGATCATTAAATATCATAAATGGGAAGGGGACATTGAATAAAATCTCAAAACAACCTTTCAGAGACCCTTTGTTCAAGGGAGGTATACACTCAAAGTAGGTGTGCATTCAAGTACTTTCGAGGTAGATATAGATATACTCAAAGCAATGATGTAGGGTTTCATATTCTAATAACAGGTAAGGAGGGATTATTCTCTCTGTGTTTCCCACAGCCAGATTCCAGGACAGAGCTGTTGGGTATTTACAGGGAGTATGTGTGTCTTCAGCAAATGGAAAAGGAGTATGCAAGAACATAATTTTCAGAGATACTGAATTTGTCACATGACTTAGGGGAAAAAAGTCTCCTAAGTCTCGCCATTATATTTTCATGTTATTAGTCATGAAAAGGTTCTAAACTGTTGTATTTGCATGTGTGTGCTTCCAGTGAAGCATTCAATTCGGATTGAAATCGGATGACTCCTTTAACTCATTGACATGCTGTCTCAACCACATATCCATTTGTCACAAGTACAGTCATTATATTAGTGTTTACTTAATGTGGGACTTACTAAACTCCACATTAAAGGATTAATAAAGCTTGTTTAGACTGGTTAACAAAGCCAGAAATGCCCTACTCAAATATTTTACAAAGAATGAGAAAGTAGTCATTGATATCATGGTTTCTGCTTTGTTGCATGGTAGAAAAACAGATCTGATACAAACTCTTTGAATAAGTTACTGCAATGATAGTATGAAGCAGACTAATAGGGAAAACGCACAGTTTATAAGCTCATATCTGCTATTTATTAGAGGTCTTGTCTAGAGATACAGAAATGTGTGATTCCTATGAATAAAATTTGGTTTCAGAAACTTGCCAGGGTAATGGTTACCAGAACACTAGCTATCCTGCAGAAATGCTTAAGAAAGGTATGTATTCTCATTATAACACACAGTTTAGTGCAAGCTTTCAAATAAAAACATTCTTTAAAATATATTATAAACAATGTCTGTAGTTAAATCTGTGGGTTTCAAATTTATATGTGGAATTCCACTATAAAGAGTTTGTCAGACCTGGGAAGGATTCCTCTAGGTTTTACCAGCTATATTCCAGAATATGTCTCTGACTTTCCCCTACACTTTGTGGATCAGCATCAGTTCTGGTTTTTCTCATGTAATAATTTAACTGTGATACAATCTATTAATTTGGTCTTTAGGATGGAGGTGCACAAGTAAGCAACCAGTGTAGCCTGCAGTGAACATAAAATAACCTGCTCTTAGCAACCTACAGGTGAGAGCGTGCTTTGAAGCAGTACATCCATGAAAGAAGAACTTGGTGATTCTTAAACAAAATTCACCATGGATACAGTTTTGGCAGCTAAAACATCATACATGTGCTGTTTGGAATGAAAGTTTTCAGGTGTTGGTTGCATTAGGAATAGTCTACTCCATGGTAATTTCCTTGTTTACCCAAACATTTAGTGGTTATAGAATACAGGCAGAAGTAAACTGTACGATAACCAGAAAGAGTTTGGTGAGATCCCTGCAGGACCACAGAGCAACAAAAGGAGAAAGAGCACATTTAAAAGAAGTGGTGATGCTGACCATTCACATGTACAATTAATATAAGCTTGTCTCATATTTTCTCCTGGGATTAAGTTACGATGAGAAGCAAGAAGGGTATTAAGTGTATCAGAGAGGCAAAAGGACAATTGCAGAAGTTTGGAAGGGGAGAAAGGGAAAGGAGGAAAGATCTCATAGTACTAGAGTGTAGTCTACTATATGACCAGAGGAAGCTGGAGTTTTTTAGATACAGTACCCTTGCAAATGTTATGCATCAGACCTGTGGTTCACAAACTCTGGTCTGCAGACATCTTGTCTTGTGGCAAGTTCTCTACAGTCATTTCTGGCTTTCAATTAGGAGCTTGAGAGTGTGCAATGGCTCTTCAGTAATTCTGAGGTTTGACACTAGTTTAAAGGGTTTGTTTGTTCTTTTGCACATGATTAGTAGGAGACTAAGGAGTGTTGTTAAGGGCTTTGACAAGATACAGGGTTTTGGGGGCAGGGTGTGATTGGAGGGCAAGGAATAAGGTTATAAAATCTGTTCTGTTAAAAGAAAGAAACCTTCTGGACAAAAAAATCCAAAACCCTATTGAGTTGCAGAGTCTTGTCCTGCTTTTTTCATTCTGGCATTTTATCTGCAGATGCATGAAGAAGGTACCTGTAATGGCGCCTGGTATTTTTTAAGCAAAATTTGGATCTGACATCCGGTTCTTATCATCACTAGTTCTGCTTGCGAGCTCTGGAGGTTTTAGACAAAGGCACTCCTGACACAACCGATTTGTCTGCACTGCTCATTTATTTTCTCACAGGACACAGTGGTTAAACCACTTTGTTGTTCATAATTTTACAGTGATGTAGAAATGTTTGCCCTAGGATCTGAGCCATAACCTCATAAGGTGGGAGAGGATTGTATAATAGCACCATGACAAAGCAGTTCAGGACTGCAGGATGTTGGAGTGGTTCCCCACAGTAAACGATTTGTTTTTAAATCATTGCAACAGCCATATGCTCTAGAAATTTCCATCCTTTTGAACATTTTTTTTTCTGGAAGGAGGGGAGCAGTAGGAGGGAAACTGAGTTAGTGTATTTCCAGTTATTTTCAAAATTACCAATTAGAAGTTTGTCAGTTAGAATTCCAGTCCTAAGAAAAAGCTTTTCATTTCCATGTTTGACACAAAGAGAAATAGAAAAATATTATAGTGCTGTATTACATATTTTATTTACAGCACTGCTTGTTGGAATTTTAACGTTGGAAAAGAATTTTTAGTAGTATCCATCAGGAAGTAAACTGGTTTTCTTCCGTCTCTTGATTTTTGCCTAATTCCAATGATGCATGTGTAAATTAGCTCCTGTAGTGAAATCACAATACTGATTTTGGTGTTTTCTTGCCAAGATATATATTTCACAAACACGCACTCTTAGGTTAACAGCAGAAGCCATGGAAGGTCATGACTGTATTAAAGGGGGAACATAGAAAATGTCCTTCTAGGTGAACTGATGCATATGATTGTCATCACCAGGATGCTGCAGAAATTGTTTTGGATTAAAATGTTCAAAGGGCTGTAATGGAGCTAAGCAGCTAAATCATATTTAGCAACTAAGAGGAAATGTGGAACTTTGCTTCCTCTTCCATTGAAAACTCCAGCCTTGATTGCTGTAAAATTAGCTGAAGATGAAAAGCCCAAATAATAAGAATTGCAGCATATTTTAGATCACATCCATCCTGCTGCTGAGAGAGCATCGCTAACTACCAGTTTGCTCAAGGTCTTGTCCAGTCACATTTTCAGTGTCTGGATGTCCTTCAGTGCAAGGATGGCAGCCTCTTGGCAGCCTGTTGTGGTGTTTGATCAGCCTTGTTATGAAAATTTTCCTGATTTTCTGAAATTCTGTTCCAATTTACACCCATTGTCTCATGTCCTGTCCCCTCCAGGAAGAGCGAGGCTTCATCTTCTCTATTTCCTGCTATCAAGTAATTAAAAAAGCCTCCTGTTTTTTCAGGCTAAACCAACCCAATTTTCTCAGCCTCTTGTCATACCTCCTGCCATGTGTTAATAGTAGGTTATTCTACTTGAAGTGACAGAAATATGCAACCTCTTCAATTCCACTTCAGAATTTTCTGTGAGGGATACTGTGCTTTAAATATTTATATTTTTATATCCTTCTCTTCCTGAATTAGTGTTAACATAGTTTTTTTCATGCAGTATAATAAAACGTGCTGCCTCTGGGAAGAGCTACTTTTTCTCTCAGAAAAGTTAATGTGCTATACTAACATTCTGCTGAACTTCTGCTTTTTGATAGATTTTTTCCACATACACACTGAAAGTCATGTAAGGAATTATTACTTATTATCAAACCCCAGAATTTCCAAAGAAATATGAAATCATTTAAGATCAGTAGCTCTCATTGCAAAGAAGACACTGTTAAAGAGCCAACCTTAAATATAATAAAATAATAAATATGGAGAAAGCACCTTTATAATAAACTGGCTGTTTAAGCATTAATGTAGCATGTTTCAAGTAGTGATTTATGAATGATGAGTCAGACTTGGAATTCAAAAACTGTTTGACAAAAAGAGCAAACAATATAAAGATTTTGCATGATTAAATTGCTTATTGCTTAAGCTCAATTCATTGTTAGCTTTTGTTAAATTAATCCAAGAATAAAATCAAATCCAGATTCAAACCCTGGACCTTCTCTGTAATGGTCTGAGTACAGTCAAGTAGAATCTGCATTCTCTAGCCTCGAGGTACTCATTAAAATTAGTTTTCAGTGAGAAACCATGCAGTTATGAAGGGATTGAATCAACAGCTGGCATTTTTACAGTGAGCTTTGAGCTTTCATTTAAGGCATTAATTTTAGTGCATCGCTGATGATTTAATATGTCTAGCTGTGCATAATTTACTATGTATCATATCTAACATAGGTCTGGCTAGCCTTTTTATTTTTTTGGAATGCAAGGATTTCACAAAGCTCAAAATGAGGCTTTGTCTACCTGATGAGCTGGGAGGAGAAATGCTGTCACTTCATTTAGGGTCTGTTTCAGGTGTGAGCGCCCAAGGACAGTGTCACCTAGGTAACTTAGAAGTGAAGTATCTAGTGCAGGGCTGGCAGTTCACTTTGCAAGACTCTCGACCCAGCTATTTCATAGTCCTCTCTAGGCTACTCCTAGAGTGGCATTGCTGCCTGAATGGTCTTTGTGAGCCCTGCTGGGCAGGTGGGACATTTTGCCCGGGTGGATTTCTTTCCTTGTTTGTGTGCATGTGTTTGTAGGTGCTTAGGGACCTCGTTTCAGGGTAGTATATTAAAAGGGCTTTGTCTCACACTGTCCTTTGCACACACAATCATGTAGTATGTTTTAATGTTCATTGCAATTCCTCATCTGGAATGGTAATGTTAAGGTAAGGTATTCCATTTTTTTCTTACACAATTTATTTTATATCTTGTGTTTTTAAAAATCAAGCATCCTCTGGAACTTGAAATTTCCTGAAAAGTTGAAGAAAAGCTGGGAAACTTGTTTTATATTTTGTTAATTCTTTGCTTGACTGTGTGCAGTTTTTAATTTTATAGATTTTTGTTATGTCACCCTTTTCTTCCCAAAGGCGTATGTATTAACTTACTAATTTCCTCACCGGAAGGCTTTTCTATAATTAACATTTTTCTGACCAACCTTAGAATTTTCCTACTCTTAGGTCTATCAGTTGAAAACTGATTTGCATATTGAAACTGGATGGACTACTGCAGTAATAACCTACTTTCAGCTTGTTTACTTTTTTTTAAGCTGATGTACAGATGTCAAACTGATGTTTTCACTGAATTTTTCTCCAAACTGGTATTTGAACCTTATTCCCAAAGGTCTATAAGAATAAATTAGTTTCTTTCTATACACATGAACACCACAAGTTTTAGTAGGTGCAAGTCAGATGAGCCACTTACTTGCAAAACTAATTTAGCCTCAAAGTGAAGTGATTGGAATGTGGCTCCAAGTTTTTACCAGGCCTTTACAGTGAGACCTACTGATTTCTCTACAGTAGTACCTAGTGACACTGTTTATGTGTTTTATTTTTTTCCATATATGGATTTTGCATATACAGGATAGCGTAAATGCCCTATTCCCTTTAGTCCCTATGATCACATTAGAAAGTAGACTGATATTATTCTTTTTATTTTTAATAGACTCAGAACCGTATGAAGCTGATGGCTGACAACTATGAGGATGACCACCTCAAATCCTCATCCCATTCCAACCAAACCAACCACAAACCCTCCCCTGACCAGGTAATGTGTGTCTCTTTTTGTTTTTTAAGTAATTTTTACTATAGGAGCTGATTATTTTGAGTCGTGTAATTTTCGCTGACATGCTTGCAGTACCTTGGAACAAAAACAGCATTCCAGAGTGCAGTTATAAACCAGAAATGGATGCTACTGTTGTGTCAACTTCACTGAAAACTCCTGAAATGTGAACAAACAGTTCCTGGTACCAAGCTGTTATTAAGTGGGTGGAGATGAGCAGACAGACAATGAAAAGGAAGAAAGAAATGTTACTCTCTTAAAGTGCAAGACAGGAGTCGTGTCTGGAATATTCAGATTTTAGTAACTCAGGTTTACTGCTTGAGTGTGTGGAGTGTCCAGGACTGTTTCTTGTCTTCAGTAGCAGGAAATCGTGCCCCAGGATCAGCTTTCTGATCTATGGATTGCATATGAGCAGTTCCCTTCATTTCCCATGAGGAAATCCTGGCCTCTGTGCCAAATCAGCACAGACTGCTCCCTCACAAACTCACTGGGCCGTGAACTGAAGGAAAATCAATTTACCATCTCCAGGGCAGTGAGGAGCCTCCTGTGTCATTTACAAAGCACAGCCATGTGCTTGATAGCTATCAGAGAGATTGCCTATCCCTTGGGTAACACAGAAAATGCCAGCACAATTGCATATCCCATGTTGTAATCTCATCCATTCCAGTTTAATTAAAATATTAGTGATCATTAATCACTGCCTTGACAAAGTGAAGGAATGTTTGGCACTCCTCTGCCCTCTGGCTTATCTAGAAATTGTTGAGATCTGAAGCAAGGCATCTCACTCTAGACCTTTAAACACCAACTTAGTGATATGCAGAAATGATGAGTAACGTACAAAAGGAAAATGGCAAAAAACAGTTACGTACTCACCTTACAAAAATGAATCTTTAGAAATCTCTTCATGTCTTTATCAGAAGACAATAAGGGGTATATACAAAGAAATGAACATAAAAATTCTCATTTTCAAAGTAATTTCCTTTTGCATCTTGTTTTTAATACCCTTCTCCACTGTAAATTGACTGGCTTGAATTTTCTGCAATGCTTTTGGAGAATGTTGGTCTTACCTTCTTCAGGAGAGAGCAATTTTTAATACTGCAAATTGAATGGCTTTCCTAATCTTAATTTGGACGAAATGTTAGAATAGCTGTTGTTTCTACGTTGCAAATCTATAGAGAAATTAAGCCATTTCTAGAATGTAAGTGTAGTAAATGCTTGCAAACAAATGCAGCATAGCATGCTTGGATGAAATGAAAATGAAAAGAAAAATTAAAAGATAAAATGTCAAGAAAAGATGACATTTAAACATTTAAGGAAATTCTTGCAATGACCTTGCTGGGGAAAGTGATAGGAAGGAGGGTGTGGGAGGAGGGTCTGATTGCACTTTGCCTTTGCAAAGGAGCATTTTAAAAGCTGACAAAGCCACAAGAGAGCAAAGAAAGCTGTACCTCAAAGCGGCTCAGAATATTGCATAAGGAATTAAACACTTTGTACTACTATTTGTACTTATATGTGCTTTAAATTCTAACCAACTCTTTATTTCATTCCCATGCTGCTCTGGGGCTTTTCTCTCATTGCCACCTCTGCACTCCTAGGATGAGGAGGAGGGTATTTGGGCATAACCAGTCAGATGCTCTTAGTTCAGCCATTTTGTTCAGAACGGTGAGAATCAACTTTTCTTGCCAATAGAAAAGTTTCCAGCAGTCACTCTCACATCTTACTCCCGTGTGCTTTGTGAAACTTGGTTGTGCTCCTTCCCTCTTGCTTGTGTAGGCTCTGCATGAGCTTGTTTCTCGTGTGTTTATGTGTAGTTTGCAATTTTCTTCTTCTCATCATTCTTTCATGATGTTATGGGGAGAACTTTCCAGGGCGTGTAATTGAGTTTCTATGCAAAGCAAACTCTTAATGTGTACGAGAGAACAGGAAATGTCTCTCATATCATTTATCATTGGCTTCATGGAGGAAATGTTTTCAGTCAGATTCTTTTTCAAAGCAGTTTGCACTGTAGCCAAATCTGTGTATGCTTTTTCAATTCTGGTTAGTAAAGAATTTGCTCAAAGATAATGTTTCTCCTGAAGATAATGTTCCTCCTGAAGGTTTTAAGCATGTTGAGATCTGCTGCTGAGATTGCTGCCATGCATGCTGACCTAACCAGTCACAGACACTTATCAACTCAGAATAGATGACTCTTGATATGGACTATAAATTTTCTGTAAATATGAAGACAAAGAGGAATATCCCCTTAACCTTCACCTCTCCCTTCCATCTCCCTTGTTCTTTTAAAACAATTGGGGAGAAATTGGTAGCTATTTGTCATTTAAAGTACATTTTGTTTCTCTATGTCTGCATCCACAATTTTCTCTTTTCTGATGTCAAATTGTCCCCACAATAACCCCCATTTCCAGAAGAGAGGGCAGTACACAGGACAGAGCCCTTTTCCTCTGGCCTGTTCTGTAGCAAAGACATTCTTTATTGACCAGGAACTTTGATATATAGCTGCAAAAGTAAAATATCAATTATCATGATACTGTACATAGGATTCATTTATGCATTGTGTTATCAGTTTAAAAGCACAATATATTTATTTGAAGTACTTACAGTATTTTAAGGAATTGAGATGCGATGACCCTATTTTAAAAATTTATTTGGAACTTTTTCTTTCTTCACTTATGCTTTTAAAGAAAAATATTGCACATGAGTTTCTTTGCAGTTTTTCTCAGAATTTGTTTTTTCTGTATCAATTATTTGAAAGGAAGCACTTCTGAAAAAATCTGTAGAAATTTTGGACTCTTGAATTTCTGAAATTACTGCTTTATATTAGATTTGTAAAACATTCATGAAAGAATACGCTGCTCTCTCATCTCTTTGCACTTGCTCAATTAACCGCAGACTTACATGTCTGTCTGACTGTATAGATCAAATCCCTCTTTTCGAGTCAACCATCTGAAAAAATTAATCCAACTGTGGCAGCATTAAACTTGAATTTCATGCCTTGGGGTTTGAACTGAGAAAATCTCTTTAGTGGAAAAATTGATAAAGTGCTTCATTAATTTACACTCGCTGTTGATTTCACATTCTTCTTGAATCACCACTCTTGCAATGGTTGTGTGTTAGTGTATGATGTTAAAAGTTTTAGAGAAAAATGCTTGTAAAGATCTGCTGAAGCACAACAATTAAACACGAAAGATCAGGTAAGTAAATGATGAAAGGAAGAGGACACTCACTATGAAGGTAGGAATAATTCTGATTTTCATTCTAGAGCAAGCATGAAGGTTGTATAGAAAACACTGATACAAAGATCTTTCTCTTTTCCTCTCTCATCTGCTGATACACTTATGAATACAACTGTGCTAAGAGTATGGTTTCTTTTAGATTACTAAATTAATGGGTTGTTCACATTAAATACAGCATCTCTCTCCACTTTGTACTGGAGGCATTTTCCTCAGAAAAATGTGTTACAGAATATCCTAGTCAAAATAATGAGGCAGTCAGCATCCATGCATTACATGCATCCCATCCGAGAATCATGCTGGCCTCAAGATTGTCTTGCTTACATCAACAGGGAAAGTATAAAGGTGATTGATGCCTCCCAAGCCAGTTATTCCAAAAAAAGTACATGTTTTTACCATGGTTATTACATGTACATTCAAAAACAAACCAAAACAAAACAAAAACCTACAGGTCCTTACTCTCTTTGTAAAAGTAAAGAAGCTGTAAGTCAGAGAGTTTTAACCTGCAAGTTTTAAATTAAATATAAGTATTACAATAATAAAAAATTGACTAATAGCATAGGACCTGGTGATAACTTTGTTTTTTAAACTTGCTGTAGGTCTGAGTATGTAGTCACCTCTGGTCACTACTGAAGATAAACTAGAGACCATCAGAATATCTACAGTAGCAAACTATGTTATTTTTTCTTTATGTTTTGCGGTTTAAGGGTTTTCGCCTCCAGCATTCTGGAACTGACTGAATTTAATATTTAATTACACCAGTTCCGTACATGACGGCATTATCAGATATAACTCCCCTGAAATGGAGCACTGTTTCTAAACATATGTGCCCTTCCTGTAGTTTCAGAAAATGGTAGTTTACATTTCAGTTTACAGTTCAATGTAAATACCATCTTTCATCCTGAAACAGTCTTTCCTAGCCTTTTATTCTAGGCTCTTTTCCTTGCTGTCTGAATTTCATATGAATCCTTTTATTCCCCAGATGGAGCTCTATCCTCCTTTATATCCAGTCATATTCCAATGTGTTTTCTTATTAGAATGCCCCTATGTCTTTCTCAAACGCCAAAGTGGTCTGCCCAGTGGCTTAATCAGTTATTATTCACTTTTACCAAAAATAATATGAATTTGCACTTTATGAGATTTAATGCATACCAAGGGATATGTGTGGTTGCACATGTATCTTCTTGTAAATATGTACCACGTATGTGCTATATCAGGTGAAGAAGCAAAGCTTCCATACATGAACTGCCCAAGCTGCTCAGTTCATCTGGTTTCTTTGTGAGGAAGTGTGAGCAGGTTCAGCAGTCTGCATGTGCCACCTCTGCCCATAAGAAATGAGGAGGACTGCTTTTGTTGAATGGGTGTAGTAGGCATAGGATCACAAAAAACTGTTGAAAGAGGAAGAGTGAAAGACAATCAAAATAAAGGACATGGGGAAAAGTGAGGGCAGAATGAAAGTACTAAGGACAAGAACAAAAGAGCAAAACTGAAACTTTCAAGTGCTGAGAGATTTATCCTGGTATGTAATTTATGCATACTGTACGTGCGGTTTTAAGTATGCATGCTGTTGCAGAGCATTTTTCTTCCCGTCTTCCATGGCTCTGGCTTGCAGCAGGAGTTGGAGCTAGTAGATGCTGTCACTGGACAAGTTTTTTGAACTCATTCTGTGGAAGCGTTTTCTGTTAGCGGTTGCCAACAAATCCTGAAGTCATGGATCTGCCTGCTAAGGAGCAAAACATGGTTTTGCTGTGCTCAAATTCCAGGATCAAAATCTGAGAATTAATTTGATGCTCATTAGAGTAACAGTGGAACATTCAAAGAGCTAGCATTGAACTGGAGTGCATAAAAATGGGGATCTTTCAAGATTATGAAAATATTGGCAAGTTTCTATTACTGTAAAAATATTGCAAGACAGAAAGCCTCTTATTTGTGACATTTTTCTTTAGTACTTGAGCTGGACAAATATTAAACAGAAGCAGAGTATTGTGAGTTGACTGCAAAAGACACTAGCCTAAATTAATGGATCTCTTAAGATTTCAGTGGTGATGCCTGTGGTGGAAAAAGGGGGTAAGTCATAACAGGAAAATATTTGAATCATTTTTAACAACTGAAAAGCAGTCAATTCAAGTAAATTTCATAGACTCCTTGTCAAACCCAATATAAATTATAATTTGCAACATCACTGATTACAAGTATGCATCGTGTAAAAAAGTCTGCATGGTTGATGTTGTAATTTGGCTTTGCCAAGACTTTTTCTGTAGATGAGTCATCAAAACCTCAGAACTGAAATAGAGGGAAAGTCATCAATAAGAAGAATGTTTTATAAATTCAGTTTTAATTTTTTAACTATAGGGTTTTTTTAATCAAGAGCTCATAATATTCTAAAGGTCACCTTTAATTAATATGTTGTTTCTCAGAACAGTCTCATTCTAAATAGCATTTATGGTTATTAAAGGGCAGTGGAGATTGAATGATATTTTTGTATTACATTTATTAGGACAAAGGTATTAAACAGGATTACAGTAAGTGATAGAAACAGTTAAACATTACAGAGAAGTTGATGTCTCTCTAGAAGTAGACATACGCAAAAAACAGCTAAATGCTCAAGATTGTAAGCTATATGTTTCTTACTTGTATCTGCAGAGCAATTCTGTCTTGCCTAGGAATGCCCAGGATGAGCATTCACAATTTCCTTTTTGTTGTGGAGGGGATATTTATTATTCCATTTTACAGCTAAGAGGAAATGCAAAGTGAATGGACACCTAGTCAGCCAGCATACATAGCTATTCAAACAAATTTAGAGGACAGTGGCAGAGCTAGGTGACAGGCAACAGCCTGAAAAACTATGACTACTTTGATGGTAGAGTGAGAGGGACAGAAATAATGACAATGAGGGCAGAACATCTCAGGATTTAACTTAACCTTCATCACAGATTTCAAACCCCATGGACTTTTCATGGAGATCACTACTGAACTTAAAATGTCTATCCTTTCAGAAGTTTGGGAAAAATATTGGGATTTTTTTTCTGCATTATTTGGTGTTTGGATTAATATACTGATTTCTTTTAGCAAAGTAAATATCTTACTCATTTTCAAATGATGGCACAGGCATTCGTTCACTGATAAATGGCGAGACACATTTTATGCTTGCAGCGTGTAGAGAGCTGCTCGTTCTTCTGCCACACTTCTTTCAGGTTTTCAGTATTGCCACTTATTACACTGTGACCTCATAAGGCTTTTAAAGAAATTTATTTTCAGTATGGCCTTTTTAATTTTGAGATCATGCAGAATGGTCAGAAACACCAAGCTTTTGTGCCTGACTTGTATTACAATGTCATTTACTGGACACGGTACTAGACCACGATTCAGAAGATAAATTCTTTCCTGGCATCATCTCCAACCACTCACTTGCTCTCTTTCTGCCTGTCTCAAATTCTCTAACTGTAAAATGAGCTGAAGTTTTTGTAAAGTGGAAGTTCTGCTTGGAAAGCATGCTGTATAAGTGCTAGGTAATATTATTACACAATAGTCTAAAATAGTGTTGTTACAGAGATACGACAGTGATTCTAATACCTCATTTTGAATTTGTTCCAAAAATTATGTTAGATGTATATTTGACTCAATTTATTAATACTTCTGATTTTTCCTTCCAAGATCCTATTCCTTCCCAAAAAAGGGAAAATAACCCATATGTTAAACATTTCAAGCAGCTGCTATTCCAGCATGCTGAACAGAGCTCTTTAGACCGCGCCTCCTCTCCTTCATTGTCATGTTTTGTCATCTGAAGGGTCATTTCTTCCCCTTCCTGGAAGTCCACAAACTGATTGTGTGCTATATAATAATCTGGTATAGTATGTTCATTTCAGTTCTTCATTCGTATGTGTAAAAACACCGTGAAAGAATGTCTTCTGCTTTAGAGACATACGCTGTGGAAAACTTTTGGGCATCTACATAAAATAATCTTAAGTTACTTAAACATTATCACTTGGCCTGACTGCGAGTTAAGATGCCAGATTTGTTTTGTCATACTGGTGACAGCCAGGCCTCTTCACTTCCTCTTCCCAGATGGGCAACCCCTTAGTAAGAACCCTAATGTGATGCACTCAAATAAGGTGATGTAACTAATTAATTGTGACGAGGGCAGCACTTTGAATACAGTTGTCCAGTTAATCACAGGACCTGCTTTCCATCCATGCTTTTCTGGAGCCCTGCTTATGTGGGTGTCATCGTTAATTATGAAACTGAAAGACTTCTGTGCCGTTAAATTCAGGCAAGGAAACACAAAGAGTTCATGGACTAACAATTACTGCTGTAAGGAAATATAATTCAAAATCCTGGTTTAGCTATCACAAAATTATCTATCTGTTCCTTTCAAGCCTTTTCAAGCTTTGCCTTTTTTCGAAGAGAAACCTTTTCTCCTTTGGCTCTCTGAATAATGGAGAGCTTTTTGTGACCTTCTCACTTTAGTGTAAGTAAAAATCCTGTTATGGTGAACAACTTAAGTGATCCTTAGTATTTTGTTTTATAATTAATCTACCATTCCAATTTTGAAATCATGCCTTCCCACCTTCTCTCTTATTCTATACCCATACTGGTATGTAATCTTTTACCCAGTAAGCACTGTTAGACTGGGATGGCCCAGCCTAGAGAAGAATGCTATCCTTAAAATTATGTCAACTTCTGCTCCTGGTCCTTGTCCTGTATCTGGAAACAGTTCTTTTGCTAGCTTGTTGGGGTTTTTATTTTTGGTTGTTTCTTTTTTTAAAACAACTCCAGTATTATTTTGTTATCTTAATAACTATTTTATCTTTGAAGAATGTATTCTCTGTCCAAGAATGTTATATCTACAAGCACGAATGAATTGATCTTGATACACTGTTCATCTTCTTTCTGATCCCAGAATGATAAAACTAAGATTTCCAGATGGAATTTTGTAATCTGCAGCTCTGGGATGAATTAAGCACTCGCAACAGAGGTGTAACTGGATTGTATCACTGTCTTCCTATTATTCTTACAGATCAAAGAAGATCACAAGTAGATACTTATATTCTAAAACATTCAAAACAGATGGCTGGTTTCTTTTTGTAGAGATTTGTGCTTTTCAGCAAAACAATTGCAAAAAGGCCATCATTCATTTCTACCAAATGAGATTATTCCAGGTCTGTGTCTTATTTTCTTCTTTGATTTGAAGCTGAATATGATCTTCTTCTAGTGGCTTGCTCTTTGTGGCAAGTAGGAATTCTGTACTCAGTTTTGTTTCTGGCCACTTCAGGAGATTTGTTGCTTACAGCTTGTGTGATAGTCTCTACTGTCTCCCAATTACTCTGCTATTTAAATTTCTTACAGCACTCGTCCACACCCCAGAATGCAGCCCTGCAAGGCCAGAAGCTTCTGCAAACTATGGATATGCTGTTGGTGACATAAAGGAGAGGGGAGCTGAGCCCTGGCACTCACTCATAAGCAGGATAGAGCCAGAAGAGGAATAGCTGCAGCCAGGCTGGCGGTGTTGCTGCCAGCACCTTTTAGTTGTCAGTTAGGAGGAAAGAAACTGAGGGAGGGCGGAGATGAACAATATTAAAGAAAGAATCAAGCCCAAACCTGCTTTCCAACATATTAACTATGAAAATAAGCTCAAGAGAAATATGAATAAAATAAAAAATGATAAGGGCATGTAGCCAATCTAGATGCTGTATTTTCCTGGCTGGTAGAGTTCATAATTTCTGATGGAGATGTCAGGATTTACAGTTCCAACTCATAGTAGGCTCACCATGGGCAGTCCAACTACATTTGATTGTTTAATGCAACATATAGATAAGAATTACTCTACATCTGTATAAATAGATGTGTTTCTTAATTGGATTTTGCATTTGAATGTAGAGCAAACAAGTCTAAAGACACATAAACCAGGTGTTTAGTGGCTTCATGTAGCTTTGCTGTGAAAGTTTCATGTAGCAGGTAGAGAGCTGGAACAGCAGAATGAAAACACAGTGTTAGAGAGGAAAGAGACAAAGATTCCTATCACCTGCAGACAGGGAGGTTATAGTTCATCTGAACAGGAAAAGCACTGATTGTGTTCTCTGGTAGACTACTTAAGAAATACCTTCTGTTTTCTATTAGCAATGGAACAGACAGCAGGGAGACAGAAGAATGCAGTCACTGATACATAAGCATTCCCATGGACACACTCTCACAGTATATGTGCTGCAATGTTCTGCTTTCAAACAAAAGCGTATTAGCCACTGTTTCCTTTTATCCTTTGTAATAGGAAGGAGCAATAGACAAAATACAGTACAGCAAGGAATGTGTGTGCTTTCTTGTTCATTGTTGTATAGATAACAAGTGCTAGAAAGCTTGAATCAATTAAAAATGTAAGCAGGTTGTTCTTGCTTATTCTTAAGCTGCTATGTTCTTGTAGAGAAGGAATCAATATAAAATCTAGTGGATTCTTTGAAATCAAAGCTTGCCTAGTTATACCTTCAAAAGTTTGATCAGGAGGATGCTATTTAAATCCATAGTACAAGCTGCAGACAGTTGTTAAACTATTTTCCCTTGCTGTACTTTTTTTTCCCTTGACGATACTCTAGTTGTCAATATCATACATTTAACTACCCAGTTTCACAGCTTTCTGTGATTTAATTTATTATTCAAAATTTTAACCTGATAACTAACACAACTCCCAGAAATTAAATTCTTTCTCAAATGAAGGAGATTTTAATATATTGAATTGGCAGATTTTAAGTTCTCTGTAGATCTCACCTTACTTTGCCCATTCTGTTTTGCTCCAGAGCTAAGCTGCTGGGTTGCTGCATTCCCAAGCAATCATGAGGACAAAAGAAAACTTAGACAAATAAAACAGCATTTCAGTTTGTATGTTCTGATTTCATCTTGCAGTTAAGCTACAGGTTTCTGTCCTCTGCCTCAGCTAGGAAAGAGGCATGTGGACTGTTAGAGAAGAAAGAAGTGCCGTATGTGCACAGTGCAATTAGTTATATTTAGGGGTGAGGGTTTGGATGAATACTCTTGGTTTTGAAAGTGGGGGATCAATGAACCAGGTAAAATTCAAGCTGTGTGTAGACAGCACCTTCAGCTATGCCAAGGTAGCTCATTGTAAGCATTTGTATTTCCCCATGGTCCAGTTATGAAGCTTCTCACAGTTGCACCGATGTATTTCAGTTGTGATCTACAGTAATCCCTGCTATTCCACACATAGTTCCCCACAAGCTTTTGCTCCACAGCCCATGTAAGCAAAAGTTGCCAGTGTCATGAAAAAGCACTTCTGGATTTGTTATGTATAAAAATATTTTTTAACTCTTTGCTCATTTAAGAATCCTACCAACCCACTGCAATTCTTCGCTTCACCTACATTGTAGGGAAAAGATTTTATTTAAACAGAGGCAGCTAATGACAAAACTACTTTCACTGTTTTGTGTTTTCTCTTCTTTTTTTCTGGTTTGGATTTTCCCAAGGTGAAGAGGGTGAACTCTGGAAATCATTAATCCATGGGATTTGTTCATGGTGTATAAAAATTTCAAAAATAATTTGCTATATAAAAATGATTTCCTAATTGATCCTGTCAGAAATGAGCTGAGTAAGACAGTTCTGTCAAAATAGCCAGAATCTCTTTCAGCTCGTCACGCATGTTGTTTTGGTTTGGTTTGGTTTGGTTTGGTTTAGAGGAGAAAATGATGAAGGTTAGGTTTAAATCCATTTTTTTGTCTTTAAAACAAATCTAAAGAGAACTGAGCCTGTCCCTGAGCTTTTGTGTTGTGATCTTCGGAAGAAACCAAGTATCTCTGTGCAGCAGTGAACTGAGCTGAACTGAACTGAGGTCAGGCTGTGTCTTTTTGAGAACTTTCTTCTGTTTCCATTTAAAATAATGAAGGGAAGACATCAGTGATAAATTGTTCTGAATTTGGGAAAGCTTTGCATTTTCTGAGCCAAATTCATGCCTCATAAAACTCCATTGCATTCAATAGTTACAAGATGATTGTAGTTGAACCCTTGAGTTTGTTGCCAAACACAAATGGTCTGAGTAAGAAGGCGTAATTCAATTTGCCATGCAGATACTTCCAGACTATATCATTCGGTATCTTAGTTTATTTCCATATCTCCCATATAAGATATTTTGCTATATAGGCAAAATTTTCTTGTCTGGTAATATCCATAACAAAACCCAGATACAGAGAAACATCCAAGGACCCACTCTGATCCACTCCATCTTTCGTTAGATTTGTCAGGTCCTTCTTGGAATAATTTCTTTTTAACAAACATATGTATTTACCCAAACTTTGAGCCCATCTTCTCCTGTTTAATGGTAGTTTGGGAAGTAAGTTTTGCTGGGTAGCATAGTTGCATCTGTATGTAACAAAGTTTAGACAATCTCCCATGCTCACATGAAAAACATGATTGATAGGAGATAAAGGGCAACCTCCTTTTAACTGATTTGCCAAGCATATTTGTTATGTACAAGCTGAAGTTTTGAGAGGGTCATTGGAGGTGTTTTGGGTTTTGATTTGTTGGGGGGGGTGTTCAGAATTCCTTAGTTTTTTGCCTTTGCAGAATCTACAAAGAAAACTCAAGGTCCATAGACCAGGCTATCAAGGTAGAGCATTCATCAGTTAGTTAATTCCTTGGAAACTTTCGGATTCGTTCAATCTACAGTTCTTTGTAACACTTGGTACAAAACAGTGAAATTTTGACCCCATATTGTTTACTTTGACCCCAAGATTACTCTGCAATTCTATTTTATTTTCTTCTCAATACAGCTGTTCTCCCAGGGATTTTCCCCAAATTTTTAAAGGTTTATGGCTAAGTTGAGAAAAACCTACTAGATTATTTGATTGCAAAATGAAGAGCACTTATCTGCATTACTCTGCCTTTTAGTGTTCTGTAACGAACATACATGTGGCATATGTGCAAGCAAGATGGTCAAGCCTAATAGGGGAGCATGACAGCAGTCGTGCTAGTGCCAAGTATACATAAGGCCCTTTTATGTCATTTTCTTCTTTTTTTTTTTTTGCTTGCTCGTATGTATCTGTAGGAAAAGGATTGCTGCTGTTGATCCATGATCAACGTGCATGTTGATGCATGGTTCTGCTAGGTAAGGCAAGTTGTGTAAGGAGATAACTTTTACAAGATCAACTGGTACAGCTGGAAAAACAGACAAGCTTTTAGGGGTGCTTGTAAGACTTTCTTTAACATGGGAGCTGCAAGTTTATTGCTAAGTAGACATTTAGAAGGTATTCTCTGAAATTACTAAGGTTAATTACTTGGTTTCGCAAAAGAAAAGTGGTTGCTTCCTTCAGAGAAGGGAATGTTAGCAGGGAGAAAGATGACCAGGTCACTAGCCCTTCTGCCTGCAGAACCCATAGTTTAAAGCTGGTGATTGTGGTGAATGAGTCCTATTACACATCGATTAAAACCATACTTTATGCCACAGACGTCTATGGATAGTCAATATCACATTTATCTTGGATTGACACTGCTGCACTTATACCATCCATTCACTGGTTTTCTTTTTCATATAGCCACCTACGTGTTTATGCATATATACATTAGGCACTGCTTAGACAAACTTTTAGACGCCAGTCTTTGTGTGGTAGGTGTATTCATCTTTCACAGTAAAACTGACCAAACATTTAGATAGGTCTCTCCAACCACATTCAGTTACAAATACCTTTTCTTACCCATGCAGCATATATATGCATATTTCAATGCAGACTCTTATAATAAAAAACTTTTAAATGCAGTTACTCGTATTTCAGCTGACCATTGTACAGCAACAGCAGAACTACCACTAAAGAAGCAGGATTAGTTTCATTCTAAAGCATTTTTTTGCCTCAGTGACTTGTGCAACTACACTTAGATTCACATTTGTCATGCTCAGAGTTTAAAAAACAAACAAAAAAAAATCTGTGAAATCTCAAGAAAACTGAACATGCTGTTTTCAAGTTGAATTTGTTTTAGAATATGTTCCCAAAAGTCTTTATCAGTTGGTAGAGATGGTTTGGATTTGTATCAGAGATTTATCAAGCTTTTCATGTTTCTGCTTCAGAGTTGTAGTGATTGCTTTTTTTTTAGCAAAACACATTGTCAAACTTAGCTGACCATTAACAATATTCTGAACTTGAGGGTACATTAAGCAGACTTCATTCCATGCATTGATGAGGATGGCCTAGACCTATCGGGGCAATTAATGAATCAGAGCTGCTTTAGAAAGATATTCCTGGGTTTGGTCTGTATATGCATTGTTTTCCTAGAAAGCTCCACAGCTCTGCGCTGATCATGAGAACACGATGTGGTTTATGAATCCAGCACTGCCCTGCCTTTCCACTTAGCAAATGCTCTTACACCCTCTTGAGATAAGGCAGTGGCAGCTCTGCTGTGTGGGAAGCACAGTGCCTCTTGCTAAGTGGCTAGTTCAAATTAGATATGGCAGGAACGCAGATATAAGGGCATTTCCTACTTGACTGGCAGGGTTTAATGGATCCCAAGTGAGAGGAATGATTGCTCTGCGAACAGCTTTGGGAGGGCTGCTAGTTAAGAACTTTCACACGCCTCATTTGGCCTGTTTCCAGCCTGAGGTAAGGGGGAAGGGTAGAGAAGGAATGTGCTTCGAAAAGGCACTAGTCCCTGAGCAATCAAATTCAACTGTTGTATGAAAATCTTCCATCATTACTTGCTAGATAGCTCTGCTTTCTCTATCAAGGAGGGTTTCTGTTCACAAATAGCCAGGAAGTTGGCAAGTCAGATTCTTTTCAGACTGAAATCTGCACATCTGATTGATATTTAATAGACTGCGGTACCTGAAAAGAATACAAGGCAGCTACTATATTGATTGGACAGCTAGTTATTAGACATTGACTACTTAATTAACACACTTTTATAAAACAGTATTTTTTTAAGATGTGATATTGCATCACTCTACTCTCTGTGGGCAAACTGAATAGTAAGTAATTGGGGTAAATATTGCAAGTTCAGCAAACAACCAAAGCTAAGGGATGCAATTGGCTAAATACAGTTGTGCTTGATGATGGAAGTGAGATATAAATGTCCCTTCCTATTGCTCTGTGTACAGGAGAGTGGAGTATTCTGCCCTGCTGCAGTTTGCAGTCTTGATACATCAAACCATTATTTTTGTATGTGTTTCTGTCTGCAAACAGGTGTTGCCCCAAGGCTGTGCATAGCAGTAGGGTTATAATAAAGCACGTGAGCTCTCTCTCCTTGTTATAATAAAGCATGTGAGCTCACTCTCTACAGCTGCCTTGTCGCTGTGGCTGTGGCTTTTCGTAACTGCTGCCAGCCTGATGTTCTGATGTAGGCTGCTGAGTGCAGCTATGCTCTGCAGGACAAGGAGCCTGACATTAGTTAGCTGCTTAGCCGTGGCTCTCAAATACTCTCACTCTACAGAAATTAATCCATGTAGAGCAGTGTTAGAATCAGAATAAGTGAGCCCTGACAGCCTTATTAAAAGGGGTCAAAGCCAGAGTCTTTGTTGAAAGTAGTGCCAGCACCCTGTTTCTGTTGACTCAGAGATTATCTCACTCCTTATTCATTAGCAAGGTCAGAGGTGCCCTATTGAAAAGATATCCACAGCCCACTAACAAACAGCAGGTGCAGCTCCTGCCTGGGAACACGTCAAGTTGCTAGTATTGCAGTAAGGCTTTCCAGCTCTCCTAGCTGGTGCACATCAGTGCCTGTAGCTTCAGCACATCATGTTATGGAACGGAGGCACTAAGCCAAATTCTTCCATAATTTTTCATCTGTTGCAAACCTTAGAGTTTTGTATTACTGCAGTTTTGAATATATGCTCACAAACACCTAGAACAATATAAAGCAGTATTCTTGTGGGGAAGGCATAGTGAGGGATTCCCAGTATGTATTTATGCACTTCAGCTCTATATTTTTGTAACGCAAATGAAAAATGGCTCTTTGATACTTTGAATAGGAATTTGATGACTCTAGTTTGGATTGCATTGGGGAACAAGGTTTAGATTCAGCTTAGGTTAAGCATAATAAAATAATATAGTATGTATTAAAGTCCTTTGATTTTATTTTTTTAGTCTATTATATAGAATCTGACTTGCATAATAAATGAAAGTCATTGCCTTTTCAAAACTATAGAAGAGTATCTCTTAACTATAGAAAATATAGAAAACTGTACCTTAAGTTTCTGGTGAAAATATGTCTCTATCCAGTTTCTACAGCAGAGATACACTCATCTTAAAAACAAACATCTTGGCATCTGAAACTATTCTCTTTAGAATGTGTTTATTGCATACTTAAGTTACAATTAAATGTTTGTTGGCAAAATGAGTTAATATCTACATTGCCATTGCCTTAGCTGTGGACAGACACCTTTTATCAGAAAAAATAATTTTCTGAAAGCAGGGAGTTGAAATAGTTGACTGAAGCATTGCTGGATAATCAGTAGCGTTAATGCATTCAATTTAACACTCTCATTTTTCACCTATATCATCATTATTTCCTATGTTAGTCAGGCAGCTATCATCACCATGTCCCCTTCCCTTAGTGCAGTTGATTTCTTTCTGCTTCAGCTGGATGGTTGCTGGGTTATGGGATAGAAGTACTTGGGGGAAGAGAGGAGAGAGGGTGTGCAGGTTTCTTCCAGCATGAAGCTGAACAAGGTTGTAACTTAGAGGTTGATCTTTGCCTTGACCACTGCTTGGGTCTCAGGCTGTTCCTCATTATCTCTGTTCTCTTATTTCAGATAATTCAGCCCCTCTTAGAACTTGATCAGAATCGCAGCAAGTTGAAATTGTACATTGGACATCTGACAGCCCTCTGCCATGACCGTGACCCCCTGATTCTGCGTGGACTCACCCCCCCTGCTTCCTACCACCTGGATGATGACCGGGCAGCTTGGGAGAAAGAGCTGCAGAAGATGACCCAGGAACAGGTGAGTCTGTGGTCTGAAGCTCTGAACAAGGGCTTGAATGTTGACATAGGTCTTACTGATGTGCCACACCAAAATGTTGGGGGGCCATTCCGTAAGTCGTGAAAACAGGCAGCAGAAATCCACTCTTCAGCTGATAGAAGGAGTCATTAATTTTTTGAATCATTGCCATTTAATATTTATTAGAGAATTTCTTCTTTTGTTTTATCTCTATGGGATGCCATAAATCTACACACTCAAGGAAATCAAAGATTTGGACGCAGTGTACTAGATGCAATGCACCCATGCTTATGCACACACAGAGTGATTGCAGCAGTCCAAGAGTGTATTTCCAGGAGTTCTGGAATACTGATAGGGTTTAATAACAGCTTTTCTGATGAAGTCTCTACAGAAACTGTCAATCTAGTTGTAATTCAACTACTGAAATAATCTTCCTTTCTCCCAGCCCTGGTGATGTCTTGCCCTTTTAAATCCCTGCAGTGACAGTAAATGTGACTAATTTTGTGGGTTTGACCCTGATTTTGAATTATAATGCCAATTCTTTCACTAAATTCTTCACTTTCATATGTCTATACCATAGAATCATAGAATAGTTAGGGTTGGAAAGGACCTTAAGATCATCTAGTTCCAACCTCCCTGCCATGGGCAGGGAC
>JANHGB010024551.1:9256-36355 GCA_026283785.1 Coracopsis vasa | reverse complement strand
TTAATTCTAACTGGGCCTTAGCTTTCCTAACCTGGTCCCTAGCTTCCCAGACAACATCCCTGTATTCTTCCCAGGCCGCCTGTCCTTGCTTCCACCTTTTATAAGCCTCTTTTTTCATTCAAATTTTCCTCAGCAGCTGCTTATCCATCCAAGGAGGTCTCCTGGCCCTCCTGCTGCACTTCCTTCTAGTCAGGATGCAACACTCCTGAGCTTGTAGCGGGTGATCCTTGAATATCAACCAACAGTCTTGGACCCCCTGCCCTCTAGGGCTGTATCCCATGGAACCTTACTAAGCAGGTTCCTGAAGAGGCCAAAGACTGCTCTCTTGAACTCCAGGGCAGTGAGCTTGCTGCATGCTCTTCTCACTGTCCTGAGGATCTTGAATTCAACCATCTCATGATCACTAGAGCCAAGGCTGCCCTGGAGCGTCACATTTCCAACCAGCCCCTCCCTGCTGGTGAGCATGAGGTCAAGCATGGCACCTCTCCTCGTCGGATCCTCTATTACTTGCAGAAGGAAGTTGTCTTCCACGCAATTGAGGAACCTCCTGGATTGCTTGTGCCAGGCCGTACCGTTGCTCCAACAGATATCAGGATGGTTGAAGTCACCCATGAGGCCAAGGGCCTGCAAGTGTGAGGCTGTTCCTATCTGTCTGTAGAGTGCTTCATCCACAGAGTCCTCTTGATCAGGTGGTCTGTAACAGATCCCCACAGTAATGTCCCCCACAGCTGTTCTCTCTTTGACCCTGACCCACAAACTCTATTGACTGCTCACCTGTCCCCAGAGTTCCATACTCTCCAGCCTATCCCTAACACAAATAGCAACTCCCCCTCCCTGCCTGCTGGGCCTGTCTTTTCTAAAGAGCCTGTAACCTTCCATTCCAATGCTTCAGTCATAAGAGCCATCCCACCATGTTTCTGTGATGCCTATTATATCATATCCCCGTAGATGTGCACACATCTCTAATTCCTCATTTGTTCCCCATGCTACGGGCATTTGTATAGAGGCATCTGAGCTGAGATTTGTACAGAAGCATTTGGGCTGAGCTCCAAATGAAGGCAGCTCATTGGCTGGAGTGGCTGAAATTTCTCTGCATCACTCCAAGCATTTATTATACGTGCTGGCAACTGACTGGGTGTGTTGGGATGGAATGATGTCTCCCTTCCCCAGCACATTTAGTTTAAAGCTTTCCTGGCCAGTTTGGCAAGCCTCCTACCAAAACCGCTCTTCCCCTTCTTTGTCAAACCAGTTCCACCAGCCCCCAGTAGACCTGGCCTCACAAATAGAGTCCCATGTTCTAAATACCCAAACCCCTGACTATGGCACCACCATTCTAACCATTTATTAACCTGGCCAATCCTCCTACCCTTTTTAGGGTCCTCCCCCCCTTTTTAGGGTCCTTCCCCCCTTTTTAGGGTCCTCCCCTTTATCTTGGAGAATTGACCAAAAGACTATCTGAGCTCCAGAGCCCCCAACCACCTCTCCCAGGGCTCTGTAGTTCTTCTTTATGTTCTTTGGGCTACTGCTACCTATATCTCTAGCACCCACATGGATCAGTAGAACTGCGTAATAGTCAGTGGGACTTACCAGAGCCCGCAACCTCTCTGCAACATCCCTGATCCGAGACTCTGGTAGGCAACACACTTGCCTTGAGACTGGGTCAAGTCAACAGACGGGTGCCTCTGTGCCTTTCAAAGTAGAGTTCCCTACTACTATGACCCGCTGCTTTTTCATGGCAGCACCAGTAGAGATCTTCTTTACCAGTGCATCAGACAGTTTTTTCTGGTGCGAGTGTGTTTCCTCATCAGCCCCCTGAAGGACAGCAAAACTGTTCTGGATGGGGACCTCAGATTTAGGAGGAAGCCCCTTGCTTTTAACAGTCCTCTTTCTCCTTTTTTTTTTTTTTTGTTGCTGTTTCCCAATTTCTTGGGTTAACGGCCTCATTTTTTAATTCCATGAGCTACAGAAGACACTTGAAGCCCTTGCACAGTTTGGGCCTGGAGTAAGCAGTGCTGTTTGTTCTCAGCTTCCCTGATATCTTGCAGCCTATCGACAGCGTCCCGCAGCTCAGCCGCCTGCTGCAGGAGGACCTCCACCAGGGAGCACCGAGCACAGCCCTGTCCATTGTACACACTCCCCTCACGAGACCAGTGCAGGCACTCTCTACACCCGAAACTCTGCGCTGCCGCCTCCCCTCTCATCGCCTCTGGCTGGGGGCCTACGCTAGCCATCGCCGCGGCAGTCAGCGCAGAGCTCCCACGCCGAGGCCGGGTCATAAGACAAGTGCTCCCGAGCAAACTGCCTCACTCCACCCTCATCACCACCCTCCTGGTCGCTCGTAGTCCCTGAGGCAGGTTTTTATCCAGTCAGGGCTGGTGCCGCCCCTCCTGGCTCCGCCCCTGTGAGTCAGCTGTCGCGTCAGTTGAGTTGTCGGGTCCTGAGGAAGTCGTGTCGAAGACTTGAGGGTTCCTCGCTAGCTGTTGCTACTCTGAATTGAGGTTCCTGGACGCTGAGCTTCCTCCCGTTCAGGTGTTGAAAGCGTTCTCTCTCGAGCTACTCACCTCAGCAATTCATCTGCTGCTCCTTTCTCTTCAGGGGTAGGATTCCTCACGCTCTTCTCGTGTTCCTCACGCTCTTCTCATGAGCTTCTCGTGCTCTAGTGTGGGGAGCAGTCCTCCATGAACTTCTCCAGTGTGAGTCCTTCCCATGGGCTGCAGTTCTTCATTAACTGCTCCAGCGAGGATCCCTTCCATGAGGTGCAATCCTTTAGGAGCAGACTGCTTCAGTGTGGGTCCCTGTGGGGTCACAAGTCCTGCAGCAAACTTGCTCCAGCGTGGGCTTCACTCTCCACAGGGCCACAGGTCCTGCCAGGAGCCTGCTCCAGCGCAAGGCTTCCCATAGGATGACAACTTGCTTCGGGCATCCCCTTGTTTTGGTGTGGTGTTCTCCGTGGGCTGCAGGGGGAGACCTACTCCACCATGGACCTCCATGGGGTGCACGGGCACAGCCCCCTTCAACATGAGCTGCACCACAGGCTTCAAGGGTAGTCTCTGCTCTTTTGCCTGAAGCACCTCCTCCCCTGCTTCTTCACTGATCTTGGTGTCTGCAGAGCTGTTTTTCTCACATATTCTTACTCCTCTCTCCAGCTGCTGTTATGTGGGGTTTTTTTCCTCTCCTTCATAAATATCTTATCCCAGAGGTGTTACCACCAACACTGATGGGCTTGCCCTTGACCAGCAGTGGGTCCATCTTGGACCCACCTGGCATTGGGTGTATTGGACATGGGGGCAGCTTCTAGCAGCTTCTCACAGAAGCCACCCCTGCAACTCCTCCACTACCAAAACCTTTCCAAGCGAACAGGATACAGTCATACATGAGTATGGCTTTTTTCCAACCTGTTGATTTGTATGTGTTATGTCTGTGTCAATTCACTACAATCCTTATAATGAAGCTACTTAACTCACATTGAGGTTCTCATGCATTGATCCATTATTGCGCTTAATATCGCAATGTGGAAAAAGTACTTAGAAGAACATAGCCTACAGGATAACCTGTTTCCCTTTCTAAGGATAAAATGCACATATTTTGGAAAGAGATGCTTACTTTAAATAAATTGTTATGGCAGATGAGAAGTCAAAGCAAAAACTCATTTCAGTTGTCTTGAAACATAAGCTTGAGGCCTTCTTAATTCATTATCCATGGTTCAATGAAAACTATCTAAAGCTGTTCATGACACCTCTCTAAATGGTGCACCGATGGTCCCTACTGTTGCTGGTGCACATGCAAGTTGTTCTGTCACTCTCCTTTCCTGTGATAGTAAAGGCTTTTGTAAATAAAGCTAATGGAGAAGTTCACACCATTCTGGCTATTGCATCGCTATGATTGTCCTTGGAGGTAGTTATTAGTTACCCATGAATCTTACTTCCAGAGGTATACCTGTATTGAAAAGAGCTGCAAAACTGTAAAAAGAAACAAACAAAAGAAACCAAGTCAATTATCATATGACCCTGAAAGGCTAAGACTTTAAATCATACAGAATAATTTTCTCTCCAACCTCAGGATGGTTAAAATGAAATCTTTTGGAAAGGTACAATTTACATGCAAAATTAAAAGCCAAATTATCTAAAACTGTTCATAGCCTGTTGTGTTTAAGAATTGCTCTCAGATCCTTCTGTCAAGAAAAAATATCAAAATGTATGTCTAGAGAACGAATGAGAAGAATAAAGCAATGGAAAAGCCAAGAAATGTATATGATGCACCTGTCAATTTTAAAAAAATTGCTACACTCAGGAAGAATGAAATATGATAATATTTTTATAACACAGTTCATGTCAGACTCTCAACAGCGTTTCACTACGGTGAAGATGAGTAAGCGTTCTTTCCTCAGTTTACAAGCAGCAAAAGTAATATACAGATTTCTTGTTCAACAGTAGCAGAAATTGGTAGTGGAACTAGATCTAGACCCCAGAGTTCTTGCTGCTAAAATACAGACCATACAATCTCGCAGATTATATCTTTACTCTCAGAGTGAGCTCAAGTGAGATATGTTCACACTGAGGCCTACAGCTTAAGTCTTTTCTGTCTTCCCCCTCAGATGCAGCTTAAATGAGAGTCAACGCACCCACAGTCAATAACTTCAGGATGCATTTGGCTTTCCAATGAGCACCAAAAGCTAGTGACTACCATTTTATTTTGAACCTCTATTCCAGTTTATATGCTGAATTGCAGCACACGTGCTTTTTTGCAGAACACATAATGTTGATGTTCCACAGAATCAGTGCAATGCTTGAAACTTGAGAGGAGGGGTTTTTCCTTTTTCATGAATTCACTGCATCTACTGCACAGATATGTGCGCCTCAGCTGCTTTGAATGGCAGACTGCTATGGAGCTAACTGCCAGGGCTGGATCCTCAGCTAATTCAGGGAACTTGAAATTCCACATATTTGGTTTCCCTAACACAATTAATGTGTAGTTCTGACTCATCCCTGGAACTGGATTGTATAGGGTGCTACATGATGTGTGTAAGCCCCTTCTGACTATTTATTCATCAACTTATTGGCTGCCAGTCTCCTTGGACAGCAAGGATTCGGTAGGCATAACCAACGTGGGGAGAAGGTAAGGACTGGCCAGTGACCCTGGTTGATCTGTTAACGCAGCAATGCAGTCCCACATGCTCTTCCCAGATGCTGTACGTCTTTACTGTGGCTCTCCAGCAATCTCTGTTAAAGATTCCTGCCTGCCTCTGATTCCTGCTCCTGTCCTTTCCCAGCACCAGATTTTTTGTCCTACACTGCTACAGTCCTCTTTCTCACAATTCATCCTGATCTTACGAAATTATTTGGTTTTTGACTAAGGCCTGTTTTCTGACTATGATTTAACCTAACCCTTTGGTTTGAAGTAACCCTTCATAACTTGATTCTACTGTTATGGTGTCTCCTTTCTCTAGTACTCGGGGCTTTTTATGGGGTAGAACCTACATTCTACTTATTTCTTTTGGCATCAAATATTCTCCATATCCATGGAGGAAGAGTGACCACCTTTGATTCATTTTCTCAAAAAAAAAAAAAAAAATCTAGGTTTGATATTAAAATGCCTTTTCCAAGTAGAAAAATAGATAATTGTTGGACTTAAATGCACGTCATAAACAGAGTATAAAAAAGTCTAAGTCTAGTCACTCTTGGTCTTTGCCCAAAGCAGAGGAATGGAGAGCACCATCATCCCAGCATTTCAGTGGTTGTTTTCAATATATCAGATTTAACCCTTTTGTACACAAGGGCACATCTTTCTACATCATTAAACAGCATTGAAGAAGAAAGACAGTAATGTATGAACATTATCACAAAATCTCTCTATCATATAAAAATGAAGTTTTCAGACAAATAAACATATTCATAATACTCCCATTTTTTTTCTGCACTGTAGGTTTTTACTATTGCTTCTCAAATATTTATTAGGACATGAGGTTTTATTATAATTTTCACTCCATCTCTTTTTAGAGAGGATAGAGCCTAGCAATTTGTAAGGCACAAGGAAAGGCATAGATAAAAATCTGGGTGTTATACTGCTCCGTTTCATTCTTCTATGGGCAGGTCTACACACGCCCTTTCTGTTGACCCTCAAATCTTTCTGGATCTGAGTCAGCTATGGTCTGGAAGCCATGTAGCTGTATTTGCATTCAACCTGAACTAACATGCCCTTCTGTTGGTGTCATGCTAACAAAACATGCCTTCCAGAACAGAGCTAGTTTGTATTGCCTAGCCACAATAGTTCACAATAGTGTGTCAATGGAGTTGTTTTCTGTGTCTAATCACAGAAATGTGCCCTGAGTCACAGCCACTGAATTTTGATACCTCACAGGTTTTGAAATACCTTGAGGCAATTTGAGCCTGACTTCCAGAATGCTGATCATCCAACACCCAAGGAGTGCAAAATCAAACAGAAAAGTCTAGTCTGCAGCATTCCATACTATCAGATTTCATATATGAGCAGAGAAAACAATACATATCTTAATGACATAAGGTTAGTTAATGTTTATAAAATATGCCGAAGTAATCAAATATCTAGTACTGTGTGTATTGTACCTTCATAATGAAGTGTATTAGAAATTATAATTTCTGTATACACATATCTGTTTTTTTCTCTTTCTCAGAAACAGAGTTTATTTTCATTTGTTTCTGCTGCTTTACTCATCTGGATCGAGAACAAGATCGAGAATAATAATTTTGCTATCTCCCAGCTATTGGAAATTTATTATGTTTGAAAGGATTTTTTTTTCTTTAATTGCATATACACACTATGTATAAACAGTCCTGTCTACACTCTTTGTTTAATTAAAAACACAGTATGCAAAATATGGATAAACATTACAACAAAAAAAGAGAAGTCTTTGCTTTCATGGGCAGAATGTGACATGGGCTCTCCTTAAAAGCCTTCAGCTTTTAAAAACAATATAATTTGGCTTCAACCACAGAAACATTATTGAAAAAAAAAAAAAAAGAAAACAAAAGCAGATGTTCCACTCCAGTTGCATAACAAGCTAGATGAAACTGGAAAGATAAATATTCATAGCCCAATGTGGAGGCATCTTCAGCAGGTTTTCTCTGGCCCCCTAGGGTGAGATGGTAGCCACAAGCAGGGAGATGCTGATGGCTGTACCACCTGATAGTGGTGTGATTAGACACCCAACATCCTGCAGGATTAGCTATAATGTATAGTACTGCACTTTTTGTTCATCAAGCAGCAGCTGCTAAGAGATGTGGCCTTCAAGAGCACACAGCTGACCCCACCTGTTACATCTCACGTCTGTGTGTACTGTATTGTCTAGGCATGTTGTCTCTTTGCTGTAGCCTATGATTTCTACGTCCCAGACTTCAAGCAGAATGCTTTGCATCTTTTTCAATTGGGTCTGCAAAGAATGTTTATATGGGATTTTATTTTTTAAAATATGCAGTACAAGAAATGTGGTGTGAGTAAAGGAGAAACAACAATTTTTTTTCACCCCAGTTCATTTTTAACACATTTGAGAACAGTATGTTGCAATTACATGGAGACACTTTGCTGAATTCTCTGTAATGTCTTTCTCCATAGTTTATCTTCACTTTTGTTTACTATAGCTGTTCACAGGTCTAAAAGTTTGCTTAATATGCAAAGTGCTTTGACGTGGGGTAATGAAATAATTCATAGAACTATATGTAATGTTTTAAAAGAATCCTAAAATTAAATATGACCACTGCTAAAAGATGTAACGCAGAAGCATAAAATATGTATGAAATTATGTAAATACACTGGAAAACGTCTTCCAGCTAAACTTGTCTAGCAGTTTTCTGAAGGCTTGCCAAACTTGAAATAAAAGCCACATTGAGCAGAATGTTTAGACATCTGGATACCTTTCCTTTAAATTCCAGGAAAATATTCTGTATCTGGTTTGAACTACAGCTACCTAAGTTGCTATTTCCACTACAGTCAAAATAGTTATTCTTTGTAATTTCCTGTTTGTCATATTACTTCTCTTCAACCAGCTGATCAAAGATATTCTCAATATTTTTGTAGCTGTTTTTCCTGCCTAATTTTCTAGTTAGTGTTTTAACAGGCTCAAGATTACAAGCCAACTGTTTTTCTTTGACCTATTTCAGGCTTTCAGTCTTCAGACTTTGGACTTCATTTCACTGCTAGCACTGTACAATTTATTAAAATAATTGAACACTGCAAAAAATATTAACAAAGTTCAGCAGTTCACCAAATTTAATGTTGAAAATTATTTCTGCAGTCATGTTTATGTCACAGGAAATTCCTTGAATACTGAATCTATCTCAGGGAATTTTAACCAGTAATAAAGCTAGGAAGCAGGCTTTATACCATTCTGTGGCAGTCCTGGTATAAAGGTGCTTTATATGGGTTGGAGGAAAAAAATGAAGGAAAAACCAAGTTTAATTTAGCTTAATCACACAACAAATACTTGAACTTATTGCAACTTCACTAAAAGCCTTCCAGACTGAGCTTAGGTTTTGTTAACCTTTACTTAATTTAAATAAATAAAGTGCAATCAAATATGCTAGTTTAGTACCCTTGCTAAACCAGGTTGCAGAGTTTTCTTAGGTTCTACACTTCTTACAAATTAGAAATCACACCTGCTGAATATTAGTGAGATATAATAACATATGAAGATTAATGTGGTTTTGCCCTTCATACAGTGCTTTCTTACATATCAAAACGTCATCAAGAAATGAACTAAAACTTAATCATTAAAATGATACACAAAGATAATACAGAAACTAATTCAGTTAACTACAGTGACCCAAGCAAAAATTTTCCTTATAAAACAGGTTCAGCTTCTCATTTCAGGACTTTTCTTCTTAGCAGATAATGTAAATCTATCATAAAATATGTGAAACCCAGTGAAAATTTAATTCTGGAAAATTGGAAACTTCTCAAAGAAGTAAAGTAGTATTTATTGACTTTTATTTTTTTTCAGTTTAAATTCACCTTTTACTTGTCAGTCTGTGAGATAGAAGTCAGTATGATGCATTATATTTAAAAAGTAATTTATTAAATTTAATTTTTATTGCAAATCATATAGAAATAAACTATGACCTTTCCTTGGAACTTGAAGATCTAGACCCAAAACTAAATTTGTAAAGGTCTGCACTTTAATGGGCCTGCATTTCTTGCATAAAACCACATTTGAACTCAACATACTAGCAATGTACATGTGAGTTACATGTACCGATATGCAATGCAGCCTTGGAACCCCAAAGTGATGTATGAATATTAAACATTAAGAAATCATTTTGACATAAGATGGGTTTCTTTGGGTATATCTTTACTGTACAATCAGGGCCTCATTTGAGGTCAGATAGGGTTTCTATTTCACTGCACAGGACATGCTGAGGGATTGTGGAACTGTCCCTGGACCTTAACAGCTACCTTATTCCAGTGTGTTCTGGGAATAACTAACTCACTTGGGTGAAGCAGCTCGTTGATGTGGACACGCCTGTTCTAGATGTCTTGTCTTACTCTGACCCGGTTTGAGAATGGAAGCGAATAGCTCAGTGTGGACATAACCTTTACTAGAGAAACACTATCAGCAATTCATGCATAGTATACAGTGCAGGACTACAGTGCAATTTTTCACTGAAAGAAGTCGCTTTACACTGAAAATACAATACAGGAAAACAGATAGAGAGATTTGGACAGTAAGGATCTCCTTGATGAGATGCACAGGTTCTGATTGTCTTGATTCACTTGCAAACAGGAGGGTCTGATATCTCTTTTATTGCATACATCATATTTGCAAATGTAGTCTGTAAGCTTAGAAAAAGTCCAACAGTTAGCAACTCTATACAAATTCTCTGTTAGTTAGAAATTGTCTATTTTAAAACGCTTATCAGATGATAGAAAAAAATAAATTACTTGAGGGTAAAAGAGTTGTCTGACCTGCCAATTAACAAAGAAATTTGGGGTAGATGTACAGTGAATAAATTAATTAACTGCATATGACTAGCTGACATTTGAAAAAAAAGCATGTTGCACTGATAGGAAGCCCAATCCTGTCAACAAGGCTGAAGGTGCTTAAAAGAAAGAAGAAATAAAGCCAGTAAATGTAACGACAAGCAGAGTGAAGCAAAAATGTAGAGGGAAATTTGCTTAAGAGCACTACTGTTTTTGTCTTATAGTTTCCCTTTAGCATAAAGAAAGCAGAATATAGGTATAATTCTTATAGATCAGCAGTGTCAAAAATATATATTACATGTTGAAAAGAATTAATGCAATATTTAATGCAGCTAAAATCGCTTGATGTCAAAGTTCTTTTAGTAGCATTATCTGAGTCACATTGCATGTATGTGTAGCTTTTTTTGTCTTGCTTTCTTGATTGTATATATTGGTTGAAGGGCATAGGATGTACAAGAGGAATGAATTAAAATTTGAAATCTTAATCTGTGTCATTACTATAGAGTTGATTTTGCTGCAGTCTCTATTTCTGTCAGGCTGGCCAGGAAAAAATGCTTATTCTGATGTCATGAAATACAGTAAGTACTGAAATGCTTGATGCATGCTCATAAAAATTCGTTAAAACACATCTGTATCTGGTAGTTCTCAGTGGATTTTGTTCTCACAGAAACATATGAAAATGTTTCTTTTTTGAAACATAAGAAAATGTTATTTTTTGAGCAAGTGAGATATGGGGCAGAATTACCTGCTTGAGGTCACAGTAGCAAGCTTAAGTAATGTTATTTAAAACAAATTCAAACACCAAAAACTCTAAAACTTGAGGTATATACTTGGATTAGAGTAGGGCAACAATGCTTTGCTCCCATGGTCACTTGTTTACTGATTATGGCAGCTGATGCTTTTCCCTTTGTTTTTTTTCACAGCCTGGAGGTATGTGCTACCTTCTGCCTTTCCAAAAGCTGCTCGGCTTGAAAAGCAGCACGGTTGATCCCTAAGAATTTCCTCCACTAAATTTTGCATATTTACTCAAGAAAAAAGACCAGAAGATAAAGGGAACAAAAGGATTTTAAACCCTGGAGAAGCCAGCAACCCCAGCACCCAGAAAAGTGGCAGCAAGCACCAGGATGTGATCCTGACAGCCAGTCTTAGCTGATCTGGTACAGCACACAGAGCTAGGAGAGCCAACTATTGCCCATAATTATGCATCTCCTTCTGTTGGGAGGATGGGAGGAAAGGTGGTGACTGGGTGTCTTTTTTTTTTTTTTTATCCCTTTTCATTATGTTTCAGAGATTTGTTCCAGACTAGTAGCCTATGGGTTGAGGAGATGAGAATTCAGTCAGATATAGAGCACACAAAAAAGTGTGACAAATTGCAATGACAAGGTTGTGTTAGTAGCTTATGATGTAGTGAAATGAAATCCTGAGCCAGGGAACACAGACAGTGGTGTGCTGTGTGCTATAGGCATCCAAATGCAGAGTTGGGGGAGGAGGGTGCAACAGGGGTAGGAGCACTGAGCCACTAAAATCACCACTGCCATTACTGCCAGCCTGTAACACACAGCTCATCAACAAATTAAGTCATTTTTCTTGCATTCAATATCAAGGAGTAGAGTGATGCAGTTGGTATTTAAACATCATGAAATATGTTATTAGACACGCACAGCTGGAAGTAAAGAAATACAATGTTTTGGTCAGAAGCTTTCAAGCCTGCTGGGTGAAACATTTAATATTTTACTTCCATCTCTGTATATCTTAGAGGACTGACTTGAATTTAATACTTCACACTGGAACATCCAACAGTTTTGGGGAAACCACTCACTTTTAAAAAATATTGTCTTCACCAGCAGTCCATTTTGTATTTCTGTATAATAGTCATTAAAGGACTTAGTATAATTCTTACAAAAACTTTGAGACAGATTCATCATTTCCTCTTAGCTAGTAACCAAAACTATTCTGGTTCTAACCACCATTGTCTCTGAGCATTTTATATGATGAGCAGCTCCATAGATACTATCCTTGCAAACAACAGGATGGAGAGGCATTGATCCCATTTTTCATATGGGGAACCAAGACATACAGTTGACTAAGAAGTTCACCCAAAAGTTTACTCATTCTGTAACTGACCTATGAATGGGATCCATGTTTCTTCCAGTGCTCTCTCATTCAAATTAAATCCTCCTAAATTTCCAGAATCTGGGGAAAAAGCAGTTGTAAAGGCCACACCCAGCTCTGAAAATGCCGTACAGGGATAATGCAGGTCCCTGGCACTGACTGATATTTATATTTATTTTTGCACAATAATTCTTTCTATACTATGCACTTGATGAACACATAGGCAAGACCCCTACTTTAATGTGTACTTCTTTGCTACTTGCTGATATCCAGTCTATCCACTTCCCAAATCTTCCAGACTCCTAATAATTTATTTCCATGAGCCAATCCCACAAAGAATGATTGATTTATTTAATTCTAACCTCTTCAATCAGAAAAAGAGTTCTTTTTACTATAAAGACATATCTGAAGCCTAACTTCCTCAGCTTTCTCCACATTTGTTATATTAATGACTAAATGATCACACTTAACTGAGCAACATTTCCAATATTTAATGTCACCTCACATACATACACTCTTCTTTTCAAAACTAAATGGAATAAGGAATTAGTATTCATCCTTTGATAAACTGACATACATGTATGTCTCTGTAGAAAAGTAATAAGTAGTTAGCAATGCCTCATACTCTTTCAAAGTCTCTTCATTCTGTTTTCTAAATTTCCTTCCATGTGAGACAGTAGAGTATCCCTTAAAATTTTACATGAATACTCTGTTTAATATATTTTCACCTCAGATTGCCAAGTTCTGGTGTATTACAGAATTTTGGTTTTTATGTATGGCAATATGGAAATCCTTTTGGGGAAATTTTGGCACCTGAATAAAATGGAACTTTGTTGTTTGAGTTGCTTGGCAAAAAAGAACAGAACATATTTTCTTGGCAATCAGGAGGATGTTGAGTTTCTGGCTTGAACTAGTAGATGCACAAAGAACTCTTATCAAAACCAATATGGAGCCATGACATGATTAGCTACATAAGTACAGTCCTAGGAATCAAAAACCAGGTGATAATGTGCTTTTTAGTCTGGGAGAGAAAGGTTCTAACCAGACAGGAATCAATAATTGGAAACTGAAGCCACTCACCTCTAAATTAGAAATCAGGCACAGATTTTATGCAGTAAGAATAATTAACAAACTACTGAGGAAAGCAGTAGGTTCTCCATCTGCTCCTCTTTACCAATTGACACCAACTGACAAACTTTACTCAGACACATATTAGCATACTTACTAGAAAGGCAACTGGGTGGAAATCTGAGACTAGATATACTAAAGATTCCTTCCTGCAGGTGGCAAAATCCTCATTTAAAAAGTGCTGTACCTTAGCTAAGTGAAGCAGTAATATTAGCACAGGAAATTAAAGAGCAATCCAGGGTTTCCAGTATAAAAATATGCCTTTTTGTGTGGCTAATGCTAAAGGTTCCCTTATCAGTAGTCATGATACTAAAGCCAGAGATTGGGAGGATTACCTCAGTGCGTCATACGCTCATTGGACAAAGCCAATATTTGAGCCTGAAATTAATCTTAACACAGAGAAAGTGAAAATGCAGATAGATTTGTACCAAGACTGATTATGTATAGCTAAAGAATCAGCATGTAAATTGTATTTCATATTTTCAGGTTTTAAACTGCTGAGCACTCATTTAGAGAAGAAAACCTTCCTGTATCTTTATATAAGATCAGTCCTCTGTCCATATGGAAAAGGGCTGTGCCCTTTTAACTGTGTCAAAATTGTCTAAGTAAAATTTTTGTTAAAAGATGTTATAAAATCAGCTCAGGGTCTAGAGGTAGATAAAGGCAAACCAGATGAGTAAATGAAAGCCTGACAATTCTCCAGCATGAGATAGAAATCTAAACTAAGCTACAATAAACTTCCTCTACGAGAGATAGGGATGTAGAATGCCAGCTGATTTACTCTGTTTTGCTGTACAACCAACCTAACCAGATCTGTAGGAAGAAAAAGGCTATCAGAAACTTGAACACAATGTTTCTTCATCTTTGTAATAGTTCTTCTCCTGGGAGGAGAATATAGGCTTCTGAAACAGCTGTATGCTGTAAAAATCCAAACCTACATGCACAAAAATTGTTATACAACGAAAGCCTTTATATATAGGATCTACCTGAGACAATACTTTAAGTGCTTAATTATTATAGCAAATTTTAAATAGTAATTAATTTGCTAATAAAGTGAAAGTATATACGAAAATAAACCTTGTTGTTTTTACCACTTAAGTGAGCATAAATGTGCTCCTGTAAATGAGGTTATAACCACACATTGTTGGCATATTCTTGGTATAAATTTGAAAAGAGACTTTTATACTAACTGCATTGTATACAGTTTAAAAAGGCTTTAATACTGCCTGATTTACAAGTCGTCGGATATTTTGTTCAAGGTGACTAGTTTCTGGAGGAAAAATGAATAAAATTAAGGACATTTTTAGTCTTATTTTAATGTAATGTGTGTCAATTATTAAACCAGAAAAGTCAGGATTAGTTTGCTTTTGACCTTAATACATTCTTCTGATGCTCCTGATGATTAGGAACTGTGAACATAAACTACACTGAGAAAGACATGGGGGAGTAGTATGTCTTACACAGTGCAATGTGGAAGCAGTCAACTGACTGGAGACTAGGAGAGTGATAAGGTAGAACTGGGATATCTCAGAGCTGGTGATGAATACAAGTAAACTTGGGGTATTATAAGTGATGGAGATACCAAATCTGATGTATGATCAGATGAGGAGAGAGGAGAGGTTAAAAAAGAAGATACTATAGAATGCTGGTTTGGTTGAACCTATGCTGTCATCAGAAGCTTAATTAATTTTGAAGAGGAAATGTGTGGTATTATTTACTTCAGGTTCCTTCCTGTGAATTCTGTATCTGCATCTTGGCTACTTGGCTATTTCAGTTGAATAAGCTAAACCTCTTGCATGAAGGTTGGACACTGTCTAACATAAAAAGCACGTAGTTCTTTGAGTTTTACAAAAAGATGTTTCTTCTTTGGCACAGCAGATGTAAACCCCTGTTTTAGGTTTTATAAGGGACCTGGGAAGCATTGTCTCAAGAAAATGACCTTGAGATACAGTGCCAAAGATTTCTGTATTTTTTTCCCCCAAAATACCAAGAAATCACTATTAAAGACTCAGAATCCAGGGCTTTACAGTGTTATGTATGAACTCATTGTCCACAACATCTTTCCAAAAACCCCCAACTTTTCCTTACTAATTCTGGATCCAAACCTTAGCATCTATTCTCCTGTCTTAATTTTGTACTCTCACTATTTTGTAATTTTTATTGTCACTATAGAGGAGAGAGCCATAGACAGATTAATTTTTCCACACATGTGGAATCCCAGTTTCTTTCTGCTCTGTGTGAACTAACAGATTTGTCCACAACAATGAATTTGTGGTTTCCAGGTATTAATCAATGCCTGAGAACAATTTAATCAGCTTCAGCTTTCCTCACAACTAAACAGATAGATAAAACAGTTAACTGTAAAGCAAATTTCACTACTCTCACAGTTTAGGTTTCCTTACGTGCAATGCAGGGAATAAGGCAATTTATTATGACTAGAATTTACCTTCTAATGTTGGTCACCTACATATTCAAGTAAATGTTTACCATTACCCTGTTCTAGTTAAACAATAAAACACTGAATAGAAACAGCTCACTGTATACTTTTTGTATGAATGACACTAAAGGACTCTTTTTCACTGGCCTACACAGTACTATATGTACTTAATAATGAAAACATGATATGGATTCTATAAATGTGTTCCTAGCATACAAAAGAATATATATTTCTTGAGAAGCTTGAACATACAGAGAAAATATTTTTTCTAGAAAGTGATCAAATCTTTAAAATCGGCCAACAGGGAGAGATGGAGCTAATGTTGCTTACAGTTCCTCCCATGAAATCCGCTAAAAATGCAATAATAGCAAAGCTGTAAGACTCCTTTGTCACACTCCCAGGCCTCTCTATTTCTTCACCCGGTCTAAAGTCTCCATATTTCGGACATATAACTTAAGAGGG
This sequence comes from Coracopsis vasa, assembly GCA_026283785.1. Lineage (NCBI taxonomy): Eukaryota > Metazoa > Chordata > Aves > Psittaciformes > Psittacidae > Coracopsis > Coracopsis vasa. The sequence continues at coordinate 20,268 of JANHGB010024551.1, read as the reverse complement.
TAAAAAGTATGGGACAGGGCCTAAATGACTGGAGGCAGGTTTGTGCTATGGCAACAGGCTACACCTTGGAAGAGCTCAAATTCAGAGAGTTCTCAGTGGCAACCTGATGCTGCAGCCTTCTGCTGGAGCCCTTGCAGAGCTCTGGGTGCCAGATGCAACCAGCTGGTGAGGTCATCAGCTGTGCCTGGCACTGGGCCATGGTGTGGCCCTGGGAATGCCTCAGTTGTCAGATGTCTGCAGCATGAGACCTGACAGATCTTCTCCTCCTGTGAGATGATGCTGTTTCATACTTCAGAGATCAATCTTGCACCTGCTACTATCTGTATTTATTTATTCATTCATTTATGCAGTTTCTTCCCCAGACTGCAGTGGAATGAAAGTTGGGACATCAATTTCTCATCTGAAGAATTCAAATGAGAACACTTTAGTGTACCTCTTTTTCCACTGTCTAAGTAAAATGTTTCTTCAGTAAAATGTTTCTTCAGTAAAATGTTACTTCTCAAGAAACTGGGAATAAATACATCATCAGACGGGGCTGCACATGATAGGAATCCAGAAGAGTGGCAGGCTTTCTGCAGCCCCCTTCCCTCACTTTTTACTGGCTAGGCTGCCAAATTCAATAGCCACTAAAACCAAGACATTAAAATGCTATCACTGAGTTAGAAGTACCGTCCAACCCATACAGTACACTCTTTTCAAGCTCATTTTCCACAGACAGGAAAATTAAAGAATCCAGTAATAATGGGAAAATCATCTGGGAGAAAGGGAGGCACAAAAGAACAGGAAAGTCCTCTGCTAGGAAGCAGAGAGAAGTTGAAGTCAGGTGTAAGTACTCAGAGTCCTTTGATAGAAGCAAAGTAGATCAGGCTAATTCCTCTCCATGTGCACAGTCAGTCTGGCACTCAGACACAAATGTCCATCATCCAGTGAAGAATCCTGAAATAACTTTCTCAACCAGAATGTTTAGAAGGTGAAATAGTTAAAGTTTCAGTGTCCTCTGCTGTCCCTACCACTCTTCTCATTCAAGGTACCATCAAAAGAAAACCCAACAACCTACTTGGTCTGTGGAATAGTCACTGTCCACTTCTTTGTTTTACAAATTACAAGAACGAATAAATTGAGGAAGGGAATGAGTAAGACTATAGTTTTCTTTTTAGCTATAAGCTACCTTGTGAAAAGTTGGACTGCAGTAGAGCATCCTCTTATGTTAGGGACTCAGCACACATGATTCACCCTTTTTAGGGGAGAGAGAAAGCTTGTTAGGTTTCACATATCTTGCACCTGATGAGATGGCAGAGCAGTTCAAAGGACATCAGCTCTTTTGCCCACTTAAGTGTTCATCTACACCATGCTTCAAAGACACTGACTAAAGTCTGTAGTTTTCCCATATTATTTGGGGTCATATTAAACTTCTAGGTGTCCTGCTTGTTCTTGCTGAAGGCTGTGGTGTTCTGCTTTCTTCACAAAATACCAGCAGCAGCTCTCAACTCCACTGCTGTCTTGATGCCCAGAGGCAATTGATAAGATCCTGAAGACAGCCACAGATGGGCTACAAAAGGCAGTGCAGACCTAACTCTTATATCTCCTAGGCATGTGTGCAAAGATCTCAATCTTGATTTCCTAACAGAAATAAGAAAGAAGCTGGCATCCTCCAAATCCAAAATTCTCTTACAGCATTCAGTCTTACAAAGCTCTGATAAGCAGGAAAATATAATAGTGAACATTTATATCCATATCAAGCCATTCAGTTCTAAAAGAACCATTGAGAAAAAGGGAGAGTGAGAGGGAGAGAGGAATTAGTTAAATGAAATACAGCCACTTCTGCAATGAAGTGCAGAAAATGTGTAACGCTACATGATAGTTGAGGACAGGCGGTAAGGAAGGATATTATGCCCAGCTAAAAAAGTGTTCTCTGATTCATTAACACAGTTTAGTTTTGTTCCATCTACGTGGCCTTCATTTCCCTGTGCAAGCAGCTGGTACATGATAGTGAAATTCTGCCTTTACTTTTAATCACAAAAGCACTTTAGTTCCAATCAGAAATGCACTGTATTTTTCCAACAAAAAATGAGAAAGCATTGACATTTTCAAAACACGCAGTTTATATCACAAGAATGATTGCTTAATCATGTACTTTGTTGTTAGAGCACTTTCATCTTTTAAACATTTCTGAGAAGAACCTGCTTTCATTTCAGGTTAGGGTGCAAGAGCATATAAATCTGCAGTCATGCTACTGCTTGGGGTGAGGTCTGGTACAGGAAGCACCTGCTTTTAACAGGAGTTCGGACCGGAGATAAGAAAATAAAGATCATGCTGGGTTTTAGCAGCTTTTATCCAATCAGAGGCCAGGCTTTTCTTAGCCTGCATTAATAATTATTATTTAAGCATGACAACCTCAGATAATTTTGCTTCCTTGCACTAAATCTTCCTTGGATCTTGTGATACAGCAGCTCCTGTATCTGGGTCGTTGTCATTGTTATACAGTATAATGCCACTGAAGGATTAAGACGATATTAGCAAATGCATTATGAAGCCACAAGTAATCAAGCTTAATGTAGAGTGAGATTTGGAAGTAGAAAGTATTCAGACTAAGATGTTAGCAGTGTGTTATGGAAATGGTTTAATCTCTGGTTATAAGTAGCTAATATATGCTGAATTTTAACATCAGTGTGCAACTTCGATTATCATCTCCTAAATACTTAATCCCCATAGCAATCCCACTAAAAAATGGGAGCTTAATTGTCGCCTTACAGTCTAGTACCTTTCACCTTCACATAATGCTACCATGATGGCTTTTTAAAACAGCAAGAAGGAGAAGAAGAAAGAAGAGAGAAGAAAATCAACCAGAAGAATTTGTCGGCAAGACACTTTAACATCCGTTTCAAAAGTCATAGATTACAATTTAAAATGGAAGTCTCCTTTTGAACAAAGAAGGAAAGGTTATGAGAAAATACAGTTTGAAATTATTGATGTAGAAAGCCATACATGATTGCATCTGTCCTGTAGCTCCCCCAAATGCACCAAACGGATATTGCTGAAATCTCATAGAAATAAGAGAAAGAGATTTGACTACAGTAATTTTCATTGCTGCTTAGAATGAAGGTTGACATGTCTCACATACAGTATCTGCTTTTCTCATTCTGCCTACTTTATGGACTGAATGTCAGATGGGCTATATGTGTTCTGCTCAGATAACCTTAGAAACATGTAACAGTCATGCAAATTATAATTCTAGAAAAAGAAATAAATTGACCACTGATTGTTCTTTTACTTTATCCTACTCTCATATAAGCATCCAAGTGTAATGATTGTGAACTCAAAGAATTTCTGTTTCACTGCACTTTATCTTTGCAGGTAATGGAGTTAGTGGGTTCAGCTTTAGTCCTTCAGGTTTTCTGTGATGGTTTTGGTTTTCTTGTTTTGTGGTGGTTTTTTTTTGGTTTTATTTCATTTTCTGTCAGCAAGGGCTATTTAAAAATGATGCAGCAATTATCTCTTTTCTAGCACTGAAGTTTCTGTCTTTGCAGATATTTACTCAACGTTACACCAGAACAGGAAGCAAATGATCAGAAACACTGATGCAATAAAACAGAAGCTTTAACTTGGTTAAAACAGTAGTGAAGCATGTGAGACATTGCAATTTATTATTACAAACAGGCTCACATTCTGATCAGATATTGTTAACCACAGCAGATTCACTTCTCCAGTTTACATGCTGGTCTTGGGGGAAAATAAAAAAAGGCATGATATAACTTCCTACCCCCACCTCTACTTCAAGGCCTTTTTGTCATCAAATGAATCAACCTTTTTATTAAATTACCTTCTCTGGGATTCTCAGAGAAATATCCTGTGCTTTCTTCATTCAGTTTCTCAGAGCCAGGTGCTGATAACACTCAGAAATCTCTTGGTATCTTTATAGATTATTTCTTCTTCCTCAATTCTGTATGTCAGAACTGATTCCCAAACATATTTATCTACGTTTTGTTAATTGTAATTTAAAATTGTATTCTAAAGGGTATACATTTAGACTATAGTAATTTTGAAGGCGAGCAGTTATTTCATTGGGTTGTCACTCCTTCCAGAAATCAAACCCTCCCTGTCATATATAAATAGATTGCTTGATATACATGCAATATCCTGTCGGTGTCATGCACTCTTTTCTTTAATCTGACTGACATAGCACATAATAAAATGCTCACTTCAATATATGTCTGTTGCATTTTGCCTAATTCTGGGCTTAGTTTAATATTAGTCATGAATATTTTCTACAACTGGATATGAATTTGAATATATAAAAGGCACATTTTATGTTCATGCTGCAGCACTTGCTTCTCCCATATATTTTATTGCTTTCCCTGCTTGTGATGAATTAAGTAATCTGAAGAAAAGAAGAACAGGAAGCAACAGGGACTAGAGCTGTTATCTTTGTCCACAAGCCAGGTGTAGCATGTGAGAGAGAGAATTGCATTCTTTGCAGTTTATTTTCCATAAGTAACTCACAGCAGTGAGCTGGAGGGAGCCATCCTTTCCAGTGGCCATTGCAAGAGGAAATAGAGATTTCCAGCATATTAAATCTCAGGCTTCTTTCATACAAAGGTACTTGATCAGAATATATCAGCAACAGTATTCCATATAATTCATATGGATTGTTTTCCAGGGGACACAGAGATTGGGTTGACATTTTGTTTTTCTTCTGTCCTGCTGCATATCTAAAGCAACATCTTCTTCAGGTAAAAGCTGTTTTATGATCTGTGCCTTGGATGCTTAGGCATTGGTCTGAGTTTTCGTGGAAATTACTGTAATGAATGGAAAAATACTGTGACTCTTTCAATATTCCTACTAGGGAACATTCCTAAATATTCTGAGAATGATTTCATGAAGATAGTACGTGTATACAACAGTCCACTTCTCATAGATGTATAATCAAAGAGTCTTTTTAAGGAATCTGTACCATGCTGATGAACCATATGCTTTTTCCTCTGTCTGCCTTGTGTTCTTCTTACATTTAGTGCCAGAAGCAGACAAAAAGTGAACCTTTCTTTTAAAATGTGTTTGAGCTCTATTTCATATGAATATACAGGACTTGATCAGCAAGGGGAATCTAACCCTTCCCTGCTGGTTTTTAAGATAACCTCGTGCAGTCAAACCTTCCTGACTGACTTTCAAACAAATGGCCCAGTGCTTAGGTCTGTGGTATTAACTATTCTCCCTGAACATCTGCTTTCAGTTTAATAATTTTACTGAACTGATCTTGAGGGTCATTTTGGCCATGGTTTCTGGTTGTTTGCTGGAGACACATATTCAAATTTCCTTTTGGGAGGATTCACTTGTGGATGACTAGTGAGGAAATCTTAATTCCTCCATGTTATAAAAAAACTGCCTTGCACAGTAATTACTTTTATTGTAACTGGAGGATTGATGGGGTTTCTGAAGATATTCATCTATATTTTTAGTTTCTGAAGATAAGAATGCATTCAACAGTGTATCTTTAGAAAAATAAAATTATTGAACTGTACTTTTACTTCTGTTATTGGACTAAATACTTACGCATCTACTTTTATAGCTGAGCATGTTCAAAGGCACATTTTTATTAATTTTTGATGTTTTCACCTGTTCCGTGGCCATTTGGTCACCTGAAACACACAGGAGCTGAGGTGGGTTTAGCTTCATCCTTTTTAAAGACCAGGAAATTAAGGTTATGAAAGGGACTAGAAGCATTGGCTGTCATTTCTGTGCTTCAACAAGTCAAAAATGTTTAAAGTACAATTGTATTTCTGGCTTGCTATGCAACCTACCAAGACCTGCACATAACTTGCTGCTCTTAGAAAGTCTATTTCACCATTTGGCAATAGGCCGTTCTTTTTTCACAGTGCCTGGAATAGAGTTTCAGACTTTCTTTCAAAACTGCCTGTGTTCCCCTTGTTTTATTTTTCATGCAGAAGTACAGTCTGTTCTGTCTATATGTTGGGTGACCTTGCCTCCCTATGGTTAGAAATAATGGAAAAAATGAACCAGTGTCTAAAACAGATTAGATGCCAAACCTAGTTAGATCTTTCCTAATCCTATAAAAGTATGTCAGTTAGAGACTCACTTGACCTAAGGAAAAAAAGAATATATCTAAAACCACTATCCTAGATGATTACTTATTCAGCTTGATTATACTGCAGTCATGGCTTTATTATAGTAGCAAAAGTACGGTCATGCAAATTTAGCCCACTTTCCTTCACCCTATGTAAGGCATCCACACAGCATGTTAAATGTATTTTTATTCAACAGTGCAACCAACCTAGAGAAGACTAATTGCCAAAACAATGCAATGAAATCCAAACAGAAATTACTTCCTAGTTAGACAAGGCTTTTGTAACAGTGTCCCACATTGTTCTTGCTGAGTGATTCTGACATGCTTGAGAAGTTTTATGGCACTAATGACACTATTACAATTGTTCTGCAAATCCTGAGTTACTTTTTTGCTATTGTCTTAATATCAATGGCTTTTTATATATAATTATTGTCAACATGTATCTGTCAAGATAATTAAATAATTTTTAGATTGTTCTTTTGTTTTGTTCTTTTAGAAGAAGACAAATGATTAAATGTGTATATGCACAGGAAAAAAAATTGAATAAACTTCGAAGGAAGGTTTCTCTCTGGAGCAGTAGAACATATTGGATGTTACATGCTGGATTCAGTGTTATTTTGATGAAAGCTACAACAGTCAAATTAGCTAACCCAAAGGGAATGAAAAAGGTGGTTAGAACTAGTGACAGTACTTCAAAAAATGAGGCTGGGTCAAGCACTATATGAGCGCTAACGCGAGTATAAAGTATAATAAAGCAACTTGTTTTTTTGAATAGCTGGGCACAGTATAGGTAAGCCTATTGTTCCCCAAAGGCTGCTTGCAGTTACTGTTAACGCACTTCTGTGCTTTTACCAGAGCCTTCAGTAGCTGTGACAGTGCTTGCAAATGTGATGCTCATGACAAGTCTGTCTGCTTCTAAAGCATGTGAAGAAAGCTGAACACTTTTAATAATACTAATGGAGAGATTATCTTTAGCTTCTGATTTTTTCCTTTTGAAAATAGAAGTGTGAGGTTTGTTTTAACACTCTGCCCTTTTCAGAAAGGTTGTAAGAAGCAATTGAGCCCCCTCTGCAAAAAGCTTCCCTTTTCAAGTTTTCCACTTAATTAAAATACCACATTTTATCTTGCTAGAAGTGAATTCTTCACCATCACCTTTAAGAGAAAAAATAAATAAATAATAGCAGCTATCCTCTGTCAGTATAAAAGTGTTTCTCTTAGTTTATATGCACAAAGGGATAATTATATACTTTTAAAGTCCCCATTAAAGAGCCAAAAACTGTTCTACAGCTTCCCTATTAAAAATATCTGAATACTGCAGATAGCATTAAAGGCTACAAGAGTAGCCAATTAGACTGCATTAACATGCAAATTTCTGCAGAAAAAAAATATAAAATGTTTTGAGATTATTTAAGAGTGTAAAAGTAAGACTGGACTCATGGGCTAATATGATGCCATTATGCACATACAGATGCATGTATGTTGCCTCTAAAACACTAATGACACTCATTTTTGCTGTTAAATAAAACGAGTGTAATGAAATCTTCTATTTTTTTTTTTAAGGGTATGAAGTTTTCTTGAACAAAAATGAATTCAGTAATATTCCAAAATAGCAAGGATTTCACAGAGATTCAGTAGCTGTGTTATGGATCATATTTCCCAGACATCTCCTAATGCTTTAGTAGACCACTATCCTGTAAAATGCATAACAGAGCATGATTACCTCCTCCCTCCTATATAGCACAGGTCAATTTACACCATTTCTTTCCTCTATTTTGCATTTCTCTGCAGTATTTTAACCTTTAAGCATGTTCTGTTTAACTAATTATTCAAAATTTAGTGCAAATTTTATCCAGTCTATCAGATATAAAACCAAAATTTCTATTTTACTTGTGTAATTAAATTAAATTGAAAAACAAAAGATAAGGATGTTGAAAATTTTTTATAGATTTCCATTATATACTGAACACCAGTTTTGTGTGTGTGCCCGTGTGTCTCTGTATCTGTGTTTATGTGTTTACATTGCTTCTGTGCTTTGCCATTGAGTTCAGTATGTTCATCTTTAAAACTGAGCCCCACTGGGCTCTCTGCTACATTCTCAACATACAATCCAATACAACTTATCACACTGTGACAGCTAATATTTAAAAAACACATGTGTATTTTGGGGTTTGATAACTGCTATCAATCTCGATAATGGGTATAGAATCCAAAATTCTGACAGATACCTAGTGTAAGACACATCCGCTATGAACAGCTAATGCTGAAGAAAATGAACAAGAGGCAGATAGCCTGTGTTTCTAATCACAGATAAAACAAATAAATAATACAGAAAAAAACAATTAAAAATATCTACTGAGGTTTGCAAAATCAGAAAGGCTGTAAGCCTACCAAGGCTACCTGGCTGATTTTCATTGGACATTTTGTTATTGAAGGTTTTGGGTATTACCTTATGGATTTCTTCTCATGGTTACATTTTTCAGGACTCCCAGTATAATTCAACACAGCACCTTAGTTTCAAAGAAGCTGCCAGCAAGAAATAGAGTAAAATGTGTAAATAAAGGGCTTTGATACCTCGAAAAGGATTCTTAAGAGAGAGTTAATCAAGTTAGAGTGACCTCCAAAAGCAAAATTGCAGCACAAAGCATAATGGGTAATGCTATGTAAATTGCCACATATGCAATCGGGATGTTATTATAGCAAGACCAAAAGGTGCTAGCTAATGACCTCTGTGTTTGATCTCTGGTATTCCTGAAGGCTGACAATGTCTCTGACTGAGACAATAGCCGCAGCCCACTGATGAGCATGGAGAAGGGTAGGACACCTGTCTGCAGCTGCTTTTGCAGCCTCAGTGGACCAGATCTAGATGAGCTGACAACTGGAAACAGCTGCCATAAAGTCATCCCTTAAATCAGCACTGCCTCAACCAAAATAGCATTAGTTTTATTATTATTATCATTATTACAATTTGGTTACAATTAAGAAAAAAAAATATTCTCAGCAGCATTTCTTTTTCAGGATGAATATGTTCTTAGGTAGGATGCTTGGAGAAAAAAAAAATATTAAATTTTGATGCTTTGATTTTAATTCCAGAAATTTTGTTTTTAACCACCAATTACAAATAACTTGATGTTATCTTACATTGAAACATATTCCGGAAATTTGATTTCTTCTCCACATTATGTATTGTTTAAAAACGGAAAAGGGAAAATATTATTAATTTTCTTTCTGCATTCTTTGTAAAATCTTCTAAATAGAATTTTGCAAATGAAATTAAAGTTTTAAACTCTTTCCTATTTGATTACTTCACTCATAGTCATAGGTTGTCTGAAATGTGTATTTAACTGTATACACATACATAGATATATAATTAATAAAATTAGCATAGGTAGTTGTCAGAACATCTTTAGACAAAAGAAAGTTTATAAAGTTTATATTGTTTCAATAATGTGTTTATATATTCATAAAACATAATGAAGAAGTTCCATTTTACTCTAAATGCTTTAGAAACAAAAATAATTGCTACATAGACAAATTATATTTTGTAGTTTTCAAATAGATAGGAGATGCTAGGAATTCAAAAGTATCATTAATTTTATTTAGTACACCATGTTATTAAAGAAAATTGCTATTATATTTATGCATTTTGTACTTAGGTTACAATAACAAATTTTTATGCACTCTGGCATGGATTTTCCCTTTGAGGGATACAATGTAAGGGCCCAATTCTTCTCCCATTTAAAAAATTGCTTCAAAAAAAAGAACATGATTTGATCTTGTAAGGTGTAAAATTATAGATCAAGGATTTCATTCTTAGGCTCTGTGTTGACTTATATTACATATGCAAGCCTAGATTTATTTTATGTCTCACTATTGGTTTAGCTCATGACAAAATGAATTAAACAATGAATAGGTTACAGATATTTCCCTTGAGATGAGGGTATTTGATCTTTTTTTCTCTATTTTCTACATAATATTGTAATCAACATCTCCTGAAACTTCTGATAAATGCATTGTTTGCCTCACTATTTTTACTTTTTGAAGAAATGCACTATGTTGCAAAGTAGTGTTGAAGATGGAGACCTTTTAATTAAACATGTTCACACATTAACATTTTACCTAAGTCATTTTCAGCACATTGTAGGTAATATAACCCATGTGTATTTGTGTAGCCCTGATAATCCTCCTACACACAGTCAGAGAGAGACTGTAACAAAGGAATAGCAATACAAAACAGAGAACAATTCTGCTTGATTTTCCATTGCAGTCATTTTATCAGGGACAGGGAATATTTTACAGTCGTGCACAGATGAAGGTTGCATGCATTCCCCAGCATTACATTGTGGTAGAAAATGAAAAACCTAATAGCATTTTGATGTATTCCAGTTAGGTTTTCCATTAAGAGAAAAAGGTGATATGTTCACACCATTTGTCAGGAAAAGAAGAAATGAAGAAAATGTTGACAATTTCATTACACTCTGGTTATGGGGTGATCTGAACTTACCTATTACAAGATAAAAAAAAAAAAAAAAAAAGAAGAAAAAACTATTCAAGATATTATTAGTTGAAAACATTACTGTTTATGGTTACTTTAACTTCTGCTACAACTGTAGTTGCCATAACAGTGTGAGCTGCAGATTTTAAAGGAGAGATTTCATGTTATTCGCAGCCTTGCTAAAAAAAATCTTGTATCACTTTGAATGACACAGCATCAAACCAGTCCCACACTGTTGAACGGTCTCTGATAAATCTAGTCCTTAACGAATGTAACAGTTTATAAAGTGCTTCTAAGTCTACTGCTCACTCTTAAACTGTGCATTTTTTCCAGGAAATATTTGTCTTGATTCGGCTTTCTTCATTTTTTCTCTTTTCTTTTCTTTTCTTTTCTTTTCTTTTCTTTTCTTTTCTTTTCTTTTCTTTTCTTTTCTTTTCTTTT
>JANHGB010024548.1:0-18879 GCA_026283785.1 Coracopsis vasa | reverse complement strand
CCCGTGGGAGTTGTATTCTTTTTTTTCGATTCTCCTTTTCATCCCTCCGGGAGCTTGGGGGTGGGGGGGAGGCCTCGGTAGGGGGGAAAGGGAGTGAGAGAGCGACCACGTGGATGGGCTTAAACCACGACAGTGTGGTATTCCTCAAGTTGTTGTAATAATTTCCAGTAGTAAAAATAAGATCATAAACTTCAATTATGATCTTATTCAATCAATTTCAATCTTATTTGATCAATTCAATTTCTTTCTTTTTGGAAGTTCTATAATACATCTTTGAAGTGTTTCTATAGCACACTGCCATCATGAAGCCTGTTTAGATCACTGATGCTTTCACCCTTGAACTTCACTGCCTGGATAATTAAATATTGTTGAATGTCACATACAGAAGTCTATTTCTGACAATAGAATAGTATACTCCTTTTCTTCTAGCAAGAGTTTAGTCTTTTATGTAATTGGGTGGATTGTTATTTTTTCTTGGCTTTTTTGTTTGAGGGTTTTTTTATTTATTTATTTGATTTGATTTTGGCCTGAGTTTTTCCCTTTAGTTTTCAGTTGCATTTTAGATTTATCATACATCTATAATTTTGCTAGCATCACTTCCTCTTCTGCTTGAATGAGCTCATATTCTCTGGATAGATGTGTTTATTGACTGTATTTTAGGAAGCATGTTGTGTTCTATCTCTGTTATTTTATTTCTAAACTTATTTTTTACTTCAAAGCAAATTTGCTTTCTGGGCTGACTGGCTGCTGCCAAACACTGTAGTCTTATTTTCTTCACTGAATTCTCTGAGGCTGCAATGTTGTGTTTCTGTATTTACATCTCAGTAGAAGGTCTTTTGCTAATAGTTTCTTGGATCATTTTCCAGGAACTTTATGCAAAGAAATCTTTGATAGTGAGGCTGGCATGTTTTTGAGAATAACCTCACTCTTGCTGCTGAATCTGCTTTCAAAGAAGAATATTCTGCAGGGTTTTGTGTTGTTATTGTAGAACTGGTAACCCTAATCCTAATGCTATCTTATCCTTTACTGCTTTGTTTTATTTGAAAGTATGAGTTTCCTAACCACTTCGTCTTTACAAGTAATATATCCAAAATAAGAAGGTATAGAGTTGTGCCGATTGATTCAATATTATGTGTGATACTTTGCTTTTATATATGGCTTCTATCTTCTGTCATAGTTTCTTACTGACTAGAGTGTGTTTGCTTCAGAATTTGTGACTATTATAGTGGTAAAAATTTCACTAAAAGGTTACCATTTCACTGTGTTCATGTATGTACAGTATTTTGTATAGTATCAAATAATCTATAGCTCATCACTAATTAACATTCAATATATGCATTTTCAACATTTCCTTTTTTTAACTTGTGTATGAAAATAATGGTTTGAAATTTGAATATTATATATTCATTATTAAATTGCCTGCAGTGTATAACCTGCTTTATTTAAGGCTTTCTCAGACATTTATGTCCTTCACAGTTTTACTTCTTTAAGGCAGCCTATCAAAGGGACCATGACATTACATAAAAATAGGTGAAAAAATTCGTAATTTCTTTGGTGAAACATGCAATTATTAATTTGAGATAACTCTAAGTCTACTTTTTTTCTTTTTCCCTTGAAGAAATTTTTCCAACTGGACTTCTTTCTCTCCCTTACCCTTGAATAAAAGCTGTAATCACCAAGTTGTTATCAAAGATGTGAATTAAATGTTTATGTATCTAATGTATCTACATGATTTAAAGAACAATTTTCTCAGCTACTGGTGACTGAAGCCTTTCCTGTGTTAGTGAGACATCTGCTGAGATGGTGTGCTGGATCCAGCTCCAACAAGGATTAAGTAGTCGTTTACCTGTCTTCCAGCTCAATATCCTTGGCTATGAGATCTGGTTTCAGGTTGCAAAAAGAAGTGCAGCAGACTCTAGGCTTCTACCAGGCCTAACACTGAAATGGTGAGTTAAAGATACAGGCAAATACAGAAATACAGATACTCTGATCAGGCTGCAGGTTCTGCTGGTATTTCCTTTCTGGAAGTGTTAATCACAGTTGAAGTAAAACCACCATGTACTCGTCTCTTGGCATTAAAAAGGAAGGGAAAAGAAGGCCAAAACCAAGATTCTGTACCTCTCAAGTGCTGTACATAAGCATTCTAGAAAGCTGGATACCACCCATTACTGTGATATTTGAAAGCATTGTTGCTTCTGTAAACCCATGTTGCTCCCCACCCTAGACTGTAAGTGGAAAGCTATTTATTTCCTCAGTACGTGTAGGTGCAGATAGCTCTGTATTTCTAGAGGTTAGTAAGAAGACATTTAAAATCAGAAAAAAAACCTCACATTTTTTTTCTTTTAATCTAAAATGCAGATGTTTTGACAGGCGTAAACGTGGGATGCTTTAACTGAGACAACTGTTGAAATTTGCACATGACTTTTGAATGACTTATAAATTCACTTAAAATATCTCCCTTCAGAAAGTCTAAAATCAAATGCCATTTCCAGTAATGCATCTTTTCAAATAGTTTTTTGAGCCCTGTATATTTTTTTTTTCAAGTAAAGTCTATTGCTTTGATCCTGTAATCAATCTGAAGAAGTCATATAAAGATATAAATGTACTTTAGGGGTTTAAGACACGCAGGAGAAATGCTCATTTTTAATCACTAAGTGCCTAATTTTTAATGTAGATGTTAGTCTTAGAACTGTAGTTCTGCAGATGGCTGTCTGTTACACACTGTGATTTAATTTACGTTTTTGTAGTAAGTTATTATTGTGGCTATCGGATTCACGTGGCAAGATTCTGGTAGTGGGGTTGTTGTTATAGGGGTAGCTTCTGTGAGAGGACACCAGGAGCTGTCCTCATACTCAAATAGTCAGTTCCAGTCAGCTCCAAAATGGACCTGCCACTAGCCAATGTTGAGCGCATTAGCATTGCTGGTGGCACCTCTGTGATAACGTATTTAAGAAGTGGGAAAAAATACTACAAAGCAGCCATATGAGAGAGGAGTGAGAAAAATGCGTGGGGAACAGCCCTGCAGACCTGTCCACCTGCAGCCTGTGAAGGTACTCATGCTGGAGCAGGTGGGCGTGCCCTAAAGGGAGCACTCTGGGGAGAGTGATTGCCAGAGCAGGATATACTGAGTGTGGTTCCATGGAGAGAAGCCCGCACTGGAGCAGGTTTGCTGCAGAATTTACAACCCCACATGAGACCCATGCTGGAGCAGTCTGTTCCTGAAGGGCTGCACCCAAAGAAGGGATGCACCCTGGAGCAGTCTGCTCATGAAGGCCTGCACCCCATGGAAGGGACCCACGCTGGAGCAGTCTGTTCCTGAAGGGCTGCACCCACGGAAGGGATGCACACTGGAGCAGTCTGTTCCCCAAGGGCTGCACCCCATGGACCCAAGCTGGAGCAGCTCATGAAGAACTGCAGCTCATGGGAAGGACTCATATTGGTGAAGTTCATGGAGGACTGTCTCCTGTGAGAGGCACCCCACGCTGGAGTAAAGGAAGAGCTGGAAGAAACAGGAGTGTCAGGGACAAAGCACTATGGACTAACCACATCCTCCATTCCCTTTCCACCACCGCATTTGTGGAAAGGAAGTAGAAGAGTTAGGAGAGAAGCCGAGCCTGGAAACAAGGGAGCGATGTGTGGGAGGTGTTTTATTTCTCACTATCGTGCTCTGTTATTAATTGGCAACAAATTCAAGTAATTCTCCCCAAGTTGAAGCTGTTTTGCCCGTGACAGTAAGTGATCTTCCTGTCTTTAACTTGACTCATGAGCTCTTCCTTTTATTTTCTCTCTCAGCCCCATAGAGGAGGGGCAGTGGCTTGGTGAGCACCTCAAGGTCAACCCACCACACTGGCTAACAAAGTTAAATGCAACTAGCCTGTTACCACTCCTTGTTCACTATCACATAAATATCAGCAGGAGCATGTGTAGGAGGAAACTGGGAAAGTGCTGTTATATAACACAGAGCAGATCTGACGGAGCACTGTAGCAACAATCCTGTGCCCAGGATGTGGGGATCAGAAGGTGCAGAGCACTTCATGTGAAGGGATATTATGATAAAGGTGATGTTGTCCCCCCTTACTGCCATGTGGTCAGGGGAAAACCTGAAGAGAGAAACCCATGTAATGAAAGCAATTTGGTAAATCAGACATCTGTGAACATACAGGGTACTATGTGAGTAAATTAAGCAGAATTGTACAATGGTAGAATTGTTTAAAATAAGGCAAACTTGCACTGTTCCAGGCAGTTGTTTAGCCTTGCTTAGGAGGAGCTGACATGCTCCGGTGGTTGATTGTTTTATTTTTGGTATTTAATTTGCTCTCAACATCAACCTCAGCTTCACATCTACCTACATATCTTTCTGTTGTTTTACTTTTCTTTTCCTGTATATCCTGTCCCATTGCCTTTTTATGTACCATGTCTCTCAAATATTTCACTATATTTTTGAAGTAGCTTCAGAAAATGAATAAACATGAGTTAACATTATATTTGATGTTCTAACATTGTCATGTGTAATGTCTCTTCACCTTCTGTTATACAGCTTGTAAACTCTATGAAAGCCTGTGTTTGCATAATGGGATTTTAGTCTTGTCTGAAGGCACCTGTGTAATAAATGTGATTAATATAGTGCATCATTGTTAACTGCTAATTATGCGTAATAATATTAAAGGTGCTTTTTGCAAGACCACATTCTGTTGCTGGATTTGTTTAAATTTAGTAAGCATTATAAAAGCTGCAAAGTGTTCCTGATTTGCATTTCAGAATGGTGAGAAAGAATAATAATGGGGTTTTAGAAGTGCAAATTTCTTTAATGTCTTTTTTTTATCAGGGGTTGTTCTTGGATTACAGAATCAAACTTGATTCACCCAAGAAATAACACAGAACCCAGAGCAATTTACATCCTTACATGAGTCTTAGGTTATATGAAGAAAGAAATATTTTATTTTTTGCTAACCACCATTCAAGTGCAATATTACAAAGCTATTTTGCCTTTCCTTTTAATGAAATACCTCAGCACTTTTAAGCTGTGTTTAATGCCAGAAAGATCTAACCTATATCATGCTACATATGCATCCTTTAAGTATTATATTCGTATAACCTGTGGCTATGTATGTATTATAAAAAATAATATGCACTGCTATATTTTATTTCTACTTTTGTAACTGTACTAGTCCATTCTTATTAACATCATATATCAAAGCTGTTTTTTTTTTAAAGGCTCAAATAAGATTATGGGATTTTTTTCTACCTGGTCTGAATTTATTCTTTTGGAAAAAAAAAAAAAGGAAAAAAACCCACCAACCCAAAAACTAAAACCAAACTCCATGTGTCTTCTTTGTTAAATTATTTCAAATTATGGATTTTGAATGAGGT
This sequence comes from Coracopsis vasa, assembly GCA_026283785.1. Lineage (NCBI taxonomy): Eukaryota > Metazoa > Chordata > Aves > Psittaciformes > Psittacidae > Coracopsis > Coracopsis vasa. The sequence continues at coordinate 13,509 of JANHGB010024548.1, read as the reverse complement.
GTTACTGACCTTGGCAGATGACAAAATATTTTTTTTTACTTGTATTAAAGCTTTTTTTAAAAAAATATGAAATGTTTTATAGGATTTTTTTTATTTGTCCTTTTTTCATTTTTCTTTTTTACCTGAAGATTAAAAGTTTCTTAAGGGACTGTAAGAGTTTTATTCTTGGTTCTCCCATCAGTAGTTGAACCACATACTCTTCTGTGGGGAATAAAACACTCTTTGAGAGATTGTTTCTAAATTGACTTGTGATATCAGGAAAAAAATAAAGGTTGCTTTTACACTCACAAAAATTCTTTTCTATTAAATAGAATACAATTAATTTTCCTCACTTTTAAATTTTCTAAATATTAAATTTCAGTATTAAGTCAGAAATAAACTCTCAAATGAGTCTTCTCTCTTTCTATAGCAGAGCTTGGACGCGTCTGCAATCTAATATCCCATTCCTATTTCATTAGAAATTGTTTTTTAGACAAGAAAAACTCATTCACTGCTGATAGTATGCACTACAACTAAACTGCTCAAGACTGAATTCATATTCATTTTATATCCAAGACCAAAGCTAATCCTTTTTGTAAAATTCTGCATGTGTGTCTTGAACATGATGGCTGCTGTGATATTTGCAGGGTTCTAATTTAAGTTTATTAATTATATAGTGATGAGACAAGCAGAGTGTAAGGAAATAAATGCTTCTCCTTTTTCTAATTTGAAGTAGAAGCATTTAGTTGTCATTTATATCTTATGAAATAATGCAAATTAGTGATTGATGTAAAATCAATGAGTACCCTCATACAGTATTTTTCATGCCCCTTCTGTCACTTGTTTAAAAGCTTCACTTCGTATAATATAGCAAAATCTGCAGAAACCCTGAATATTTTCAGATCCCACTGTATTTAACTTCTGAAATAGACTCTTGGGTGGTGAGAACAAGGATACCTGTATATTAAAATTGCTCTAACCAGATCAATGTTAGCATGAGCTGTCACACAATAAACAGCTTCAGCTGAATTCCACAAAATTTTTTGAGCATTAGATACAAAGGAATGTCTGAAACATCAGTCCATTTTTGCTACGGTATTTTTGTGTTCCATTTTTTTCTGATGAGCCTTTCCCTTTTTACAGTTTGACTAAGACCTGTTTTTAACAGAATGCTTGTTTGCACTGAGGCATTCTACAGATGAGATATTGCTTATACTTGTTTAGTGGTTCTGTATTTTTTTTTCCTATTTACTTGCCAAAGTGTCTGAACACAAAACTAATAGCTTTTGTTATTATTTAATTGAAGTGCAGCACTGGTTTAGAAGTTTGTTCATCAATACTTTATTATTAATCACTAGCAGGGTTTTGTAGAACTGAAAACAAATTTGTTTTTGTAAGATCAGAAGCACTTCTGCATAGATATATATCAGCTTGAGACAGATAGATTTATTATGGTAATTAAACTAATTAAGACACAGCCAATTAAGAAATATTCATTTTTATTTGAGCAAATCAGCTTTTTTTTGCTTTATTTTTTATAAATGTCATTACATAAAAAAATAATAAATGGTCTGATTATAGGGCAATTATTTTGATTGAAATCCTATTGTCAGAAATCCCTATCTTGAGGCAAAGCAACTCTAAATCAAACAGAGCATATCTTCATTAAGCAGAGCAGAGCCTTAGTAGAATTCTGAAGACCTGTAACACATATGTGCCGTAAACAGGAAGAGACCAGTGTCAGCCGTCTGCTCAGATGACAATTACAATTTGCTATCATTGACTGCTTGAACAGTTTAATAGTTTCATAGTGTAAGAGAAAATTAGTTTCCAGAATTTGTCAGGTATCTTGCATCTCTGATCAAGAGCTGATGGTAATGAGTTCATTGCAAAAGGAGATGGAACAAAGCAGTGTTTCTTCCTCTAGAACCTGACTCATTTGACATTTAATTCTATGAGAGTGCCTGCAATTCTTCATTATAACTGAAATGGCTCATTCTCCCTCTTCTTTCTCCGTCACCCTGTCTACCAGAAATCTGTAAGATCATACTGTTCTTTATGCATTGAGAGCTGAAGAATAGTAATTGTAGTTGTAGCTCAGTGTTCATCTGTGACAAATTGTAACCTTTGTTATTCCTGGTTATTGTGATAGGTAAGTTGTGTTTTAAATACATAGAAGCAGCAGAACAATTTATCTCTCAAATGAAAAGGACACAGGCATTTTGCAACATGCACTTTAATCTCAGTGATAGGCACATCTTCTTTCTTCCATAGCCTTATTATCTACTACTCTACAGAGTCAAGCTGTTTTTCTCCTGTTTGCAAATCAATCCTAAGAGAATATCCTCTTTGTGAGTCATTTTCTGAACTTGCACACTTGAATGCTGTCTGTCTACAAACGGTAATGCATACGATTACTTATGCAGAAATAGAGTACAAGGAGTAACGTGCTACAAATAAATTCTCTTCATTGCAGTTGCAGCCACTGCCTTAATGAACTCTTATTTGTATTATTTCTCACCTTTGGAAGACTGCAAGAGTGGGCTATATTTACTTATTTATCTTTGTAATGAAATTGTTCTGGACTTCCCTTAGTCCATTTCTAGAGAATCACTGGGCAGAATAATGACTCACGTAATTCAGAAGATGGAGTTAAACTGGATATCAGTTAGAATGTTGCAGAAAGATAAGACATCCTTCCTTCATACACAATCATATTTGTCTTTGGAAAGGATGATATATTTGGTTTTCATTATTTTCCTCAGGATGTAATACAACATAACACTAAGTCTGCAGGTAGCACTTGCTGAGTTAAATCCAAGTTTGGGACGATGAACCTGACTCTTTTACTTCCTGCAATTTTATCTGAAATTGTCCTACTGATTACTGTTAAAAAAAGAATATTCTTCAGCCACTCCTAAGATAAGTATGCTACAGTGTTGTAGTTATTTTTACAATAAGAAAACTCACAATACTTCTTTCACCTGGTATATTGCGAGTAATTAAGTGTCACTTGTACAATAGCATCTTTCAGCAACACTGAGGATATGCATCATGGTGTATGAAATAGATATCATTTGAATTTGCTCAGAAATAGTCAGTTCTGTCAGAAATCTCAAGAGAACACCCCAGCAACACTTCTGCTTTTAGAATGTTTCTGGTCTCCTTCAGTTCTATCAGCTGTTGCTATTCTGGCATATATCAAATTAACACTAATTTAAAGACTCCTTAGTTGACAGTGCAACAATTAGTGACACCCGAATAGGTAAAGTAGTTGTTTATGGACTTGGCTACTGTTAGTATCGGTATAAGTGCAATTCGAGACATGCAATTTTGAATTTTTTTCAGAAATAGGAATGAATTTAAAATCACCCAGAATGTCTCTCTGGGGCATATTTTTCCTAGATTGCAAAGAAATATAAAAATTATTGAATTACTGTTTGGGAAAAGAGCCCTTCAGAAAAATAAATAAGATGATGAAAAGCTGGGCTTGGTGAGTAAATATATTTGTTGGATACTGTTGCCAAGAAACAATTATGGGAAACTGTCATTTCAAAGCAAGCAAAGTTTTCACTAAAAAGATTATTTTAGATTACGAAAATGTAGCAACTTATGTGGGAAGAACATTACTGATCAAAGTTTCAAAGAACCTTTTCCAAACTTGTTTAAATGTCTTACAAAAAAAAAATTTGTAACAAAAGAAAAAGCGAGATGTGAGCATCAAAAAATTGTCTTATACAGCTGTTGTCTTGCTACTTGTATTGCTATTTACTGAAAATAAAATTAAAACTAAAATTCAATTTTGTGAGATTAGGAATTTTGTAACCTCAAGATCATTGTCTGGAATCCTGGATAACAAAATATAATAGGAAAGATATCATTATTATAATCATACAAGTTAGAGGGTATAATTCTGACATTCTGTTTTCTGAGCTCTTGATCTTTTAACTTCCTTTTCACCTTAACATTATCATTGTGGTAAAGAAATTAGTTTAGGTGTTTATACTGTATCTGTTGGTATGTTCAGTGAGTGCTGACATGTTATTTGGCCTCAACTCCCTTTTCCTTAAGTACTTATTTAAAAAGTGAATTTGATTTTCTTGAAATTTATCTTCCATTAATTGTTTTTTAATATGCTTTTGGTAGAGAATGTGGACTTAAGTGTTACCTTAGGACAATCATGTTTCAGAATCAAAAAAAGTATGTTTCTAAAAGAAATCAGAATGTTGAGAGAATTAGTGTATAGCTGGATTATGTTGAAAAATTTGTTCGTGTATGTATCTGTAAACTTAAAACTTAAGTTTAACAAAACCCGGATGTTCTTCATCCATTTATTATTATGGTTTAGGAAAAAACTACAACTGTTGTTTAGATCAGAGGTGAGATAGATAGAGATGAAAATATCCATGAACTCTTGACATTTGCAACTTTAGCATCACAAAGTGGTTGATCATCTATTGAATGATATGGAAGTTGTCACTATCCAGAACTTTGTGATTGAGTAAAAAGTGAGGTTACTCATCCAGAGCTTTTGGTACTAATGTGAACAGAATTTTCTTGTGTTTTGTTTTTATTGTTTTTTTTTTCACTAGGTTCTTTTAAAATTCTGAGGGGGGATTGCCAACCTTTTCTTTTATACATATGTAGTGTAACATAGTATAAACCTGTTCTAGACAGTGCAGTGGCTTTTAACTTTTGATGAGTCTTTTTCTCTCTACTTCTAATAGTAGTGCTGGAAAAATACTGCCATTAGTTTACTAGTGAACGATACAGGCTTGGTCCTTTGGTCACTGATAATGTTTATCTTTAGTACAGTCACTAACAATTTTCACATATACTAGCTACCATTATTCTAGATGATTACCAGGTATGTTTTGGATTTGCAGAGGTCAAGACAGAATAGTATGATAAAATCACCTTGTTTTGAAGGGAAAAATTCACCTTGATGGTTTATATGTAATGAGTTTACCTCCCTCTAATGGCTTCAGTCATGTTTTATGGTTAAGTTGGCAGAAGTGCAATGTGTCTATCTGTACATTTGTACAAATTAGACATCCTGTTTGTGATATTGAGTAGGAACTAATCACACATGCTCTAGCAAACTCATCCTAGCCTTTTTTTAAGAAGGGGGATTTAAGCATCATGGCACAAAGCCTTCTTACAGGTGAGTTTTGTGAGAGCATAATTTCAATGTGTATATATATATATCTATCTTAGAACCAGATTTGATTCCTGCATGCATTTTTTTATAGTGAAATACATTTTTTGTAGTATTTAAGTGATTAATACTCTTCATATGAAGCAGGAATTACTTTTCAAATTTTAATCAAAACCAAAGCAAAAATACTTGTTTGTAAATAATTGTTAATAAATGTTATTATATAATAATATATATATATATAGTTACTTTTTGTATGTATCTTTGAAACAGAAGAATGAAACCATGACCCATCTGAAATCAGGAAAAACCTACATGAGTACACCTTTACTATTCAATGGACTTTGAGTATATTCCTCTAACAATATGACAAAGTGGATTTTCTCTTTCATTACAGTAACTTTTGTTTCTGCACAAATAACTTTATTCTGGTACTGTATAACAAAAAGCAGGATGTTTAGACCTTTTATTTGGTTAGGAGGGGGATTATTTCTTTTTTTTCCCCCAGAAGCTATATAACCTGGAATCTTTGAGCAGGAGCAGTACTGTTTGCCTACTCAGTAGCTTATCAGAAAATACAGAATTAACTTTAAGAGGGAAACATATAGAAAGTTCCATCTGAATAATTTTGTAGTGTCAGTTTATATCACAATACCTATGAATATAGTAAGTTTCTGGCACACCATGCCTATATTCTTAGATTTTAAGACTCAGATTTTTATCATGGTGCTGAATTAATAAGAACATTTAGGAGGATAAGCCCTGAGGCTTTCATGAATCCTTCTTGTGTCTTTTTAAGGAACAGATTTTGCCATGCCAGGCAATTGCAGAGCTGCATTAGCACAGCAGCACAGCTAAAGGCAATGCTGCATCTCCTCTGAAGGATACAGTCTTTGTATCTAAGCAACGATCCTACCTGACGCTGAAGGAGGACATCAACTCTTATTCCTAACTATTCCTTTAACGTGAATGAACCCCTGGAGGCACTTGAATGAAAACTTGTCTGTGCTCAGGGACTGCCATACTGCACAGATTAGAATATAGTGCCTTATTTCCTTAGTTTAACACAATTCTCCAAACAATCACAAGAGAACTGAACTAGCTCAATAAACAACTGTATTCTCATCAGCTATTTAGATTAATAATATGTTAGACTGTACTTCAGTCAAAACAGTTGGGAATTCTTCTGAAGTCAGTGTAGAAATCATGATAATCAGGTATAGTTACTGCCATGTGGCGTTCTCTACTGAGAACCGAAACTGGTTCAGTCTGAAAGATGTAGACGACCCTGCAGCTCTGCAGATGTTGACAGGCTAATGCAGTGGATTCTTCCCCAACATCAGTACTGAATATTTTGATAAATTACTGAGATTTCTTCAGGAGGAGTAGCAATAGAATTATACCACTGAGAATGAGAAGTCATTTTTGTAATGTTTCCATCTTTTTAAAACTTTGAAGAGCAAGAAGATGATGCATCAGTGCATCTCCTAACCAGCATTTTCACTGATTCTATGAGTTTGAGATGGAAAAAATATTGTTCTTAGTTACATAAGAATCATGGAATGGAGATAAAACTGTTTAAGACAGGCTAGTATTGTCAGGGACTCATAAAGGGATGTTTTTGAAAAATGAAGTGGAAACTGAAAGAGTGAACACACAATTGTGTTATGTGGATTGGTGCGTTGAGGGAATGCTCTCTGAGACTAAAATGCTTTTAATCGTAAAAGTGGTAGTCATTGCACTCTTGCATGTTGACTTTTCAAATTTATAAAAGCCTACTTTGGAAATGAATTTTTGTGTTAAAAGTCCAAGTTCCTTTCAGATTATGAGCAGACTGCAAATTACAGAAACTGGTGCCCATTTTGCTCACTTGTAAGAGAGACTTTCTGGCACAAATAGGGAAAAATGTTCTCACTGTCAAACCTAGTTTTAATCTGGACCCTTGGCATCTCTGCAGTGTTCATACGAGAATTTAATTGATAGTGTAGGCAAATGGTTGCCGTTTTCTTTCTTTGAGTTTTGAGAGAGTAAGGTACTAGAATCTTTCATTCTTATGGTTACCCTGCCTACGTATTGTGTCAAGTTCAGGTTTTACTAATTCCTAGAATGTAGATTTATCTATTTTTACTTTAATATCTGAAGAGTATATTGCTGTTACAACTCTCTGTAAATAATCACATTCTGTGCTATGCTCTTAAAATGAGCTGCATCCAAAACATTGTCTGAAATGAGAAGAGCTAAGAAGCAGATGTCTTATTTGTATATCCATTTCCGCAGCAAGAAGTTGCATGTAATACTGTTAATTAAGCCATAAATGTCTGTCACTTTCTAAGAGCTAATGGATCTATTTTTACAAGATATATAATAAAGGATAAAATCAACATCTGAAAGATGTACTAATCTTTCTTTCATTTTTCTACTATAGCAATATCTCTTGGGAGAGCAGCAGTCATGAAAGACAAGTCTGAAAGACAGGAAGTCAGTTTGCTTTCTGCGGTTGTTGAGCCAGTCTGCTCTGCTCTTGTGCAGTTTCTTTGCATGCAGTTTCGAACAGAGTTTAATGATCACCCACAGAATTTGTAATAAAAACTGGATAAAAGCTCCATAGCTCCATACAGAGAAAATAAATGCATCTCTAGTGAGCAACCCTGAGTGTTGACTGGAGAAATAGAAGAAAACAGAGTTCTTCAATATTAAATAAGACTTTCTCACTGAACTAGACAATTGATCTTCAGTTTTGTGGCCAAAGAAGAAATACGAAGAAGTCTGTTTCTATTTTGCTGGGACTGGCAAAAGAAATCTAATTCAAGAATGAACAGCAGCCACAGCAAAACAAAGCAAATAAGCAAAGTCTTTTTCAGGAGTGCATTTGGCAAAAAAGACTGCATCATGTTCTTCTGTATATGGACCTTACATGGGTTATCTGCGCTTTGCTGTCCCTGGGCTCTAAGGTCATAACAGCCAGGCTTAAAAACTGGCGAAGTTTTGATCTGAAGAGTCCAAGAGGAGAAGCACCAGCAAAGGCAGGGTAACCTGCTCGCCTTGTGCCAGGTTGTGTACCTGTGTAAAATGGAATGATTCTGCTGATTTCAATACAGCAATGCCAATGCCATTCACATCATTGAGACCTTTTGCTTTATTTGTCAGACAGTTCCTGTAATCAATTCAAAGTTTTTGTTTGAGCCTGATGTTTGTTTCACAATCACTTGAGAAACTGGAATATTTTTTTTTTTTCACAGTGGATGGCCTTGAATAGCAATGGATCAGCGCTAAGGAGTACTTTTCCAGTAAGCAGTTCAGGGGTGTTCAGGTTACTGTTGTGTTACAATTCTCTTCAAAATCATTTAGCTTGTTGAGTTTGACTGTCTTAGTTTTGTATCACAAACCCCTTGTCTAGATATCTCATATATATTTAGATTGCTTAGATGTTGTTTGAGCAAAATAATTTTAAATCTAAACGTCTCATGTTCCATAGTTAAAACCAGTTTACTTTCTAAATTTACTTTCTAAATTTACTTTCTAAATGAAAGCTATGTTAATACTGTGCTACCAGTATTTACATATTTAGTTCTAACTGTAAGCTGACAATATAATAGATGTGACAGAAAACTCCATTCCTATATCAAATTCAATTAAATGGCATCTGAAAGTTTTAAACATCTTAATTTCTTTAATAAAAGAATCTGATTTGTTTTTTTCCTTCAGTCAGCTTTTGCTGAACACAATTTTTGTCTTAATAAAAGGACTATCTTCAAACAAACATGTTTGATTTTTGCTGATGACCTTTGTGAGGCACCATCCACAACAACAAAACAAACACTGAAAAAATTAGTTCATAGTAGAAAACTATGGTTGTTATAAATCTCTGCTGGATCTGGCAATATATATTTCAAATCCCATTAATTAAATGCCTTCAGCAAAACCAATTTGCCTTGTTGGAGTTTCTGCTAGTCTATCTTAAATGTCATCAATATACAGAAAAGACCTCTGGGCTTTTTTGTGCTGCTGCAGCACGCAGATTGTGCAGTGTACCGTGGAAGGGCACTGTCTCACCACAGTACCATCTGCTTTAAAGTGCAAAGGGAAATGCTGAACACTTTCATGCCGTAAAAACTGTGAATAGGAGCTCATTAGCCTACAGCAGCTCCCATTGTAATCACATTATATTCATGCAGAGAAAATTGCCTGCCTGAACAGTAAGTCCTTCATATTGTTTAACACTGGTTGGATGCTTCCTGCCATTTCTGCAACACACATCTCCTCAATTGTTTTCACTAGAAGATAAATGTTTTGTGGATTTTTGACTCAAACAGCATTCTGCAATGTCTAATGGAAGTTAGCACTTAGAGGAACTGTCTAAAATGGAGTACAATTTCTTTGCTTTCTCACATTATCACATTTTGGTTTACTGAAATAATTTTCTTCAATGAAAATGTAAATGATCTTGGTAAAAAGAAAAAAAAACCCAGTAGTTTAGATATCAAAAATCTAAATTTGTGTAAGGGGCAATTAAGTGGGTCACGAACTGTGAAAAACCGAATCGGTAATTTTTTTTCCCTTGGGTTGCATAATCCTTGCAATTTAAAAACTTGTTTGGTTTTGATAATTTGTGTAAGAAGTGGTAAGAAAATTGTGGTCTGCAACATTTGAGTTTCATCCTGATGAAGACTAAACAGAAGTGGTGGATGGACAGAACCTTTTATACTTTAAAGTGGTACCTATCTACTGTTGTCCATAGAGCTCTACTGGTTTGTTCAACTTGTAAGTCTCAAACAGAATTATATTACTGCTTGTGTAGGATTAGGTTAGAAAGGCATCCCAACCTATTTATCTACTAGCAGCAAATGCCAATGAGTGAGAAGTTAAAACAGACTAATATAAAAACATTGTTCCATTTTTTCTCTTTAAAAGCTTAGCATTTCTTTTGCTGTTCTGTGTGTGAGCTAAGGATAGGTGTTACGTTGGACAGGGCTCTGAGCAATCTGGTTTAGTGAAAGATGTCCCTGCGCATGGCAGGGGGGTTGAAACTAGATGATCTTTAAGGTCCCTTCAGACTCAAACCATTCTGTGATTCTATGATTGGGAAGCACAGTTTGCTGCATTGTGTTCAGCTGCATGTACACTAATATGTTGCAGGGAGATAAATTTGGTTTTGGATTTCTTACATGTCAGTTATTCCATGTTAACTCTCCTTCTGAACACTCTTTTGTAAATTCAGGTAGTAAAAACAGTGGCTTTTGTACATTTTGTTTGAGGTCATTAAGAAGCAATTATGTAGTATGCTTCACAGCCTCTGAGATCTTTCACATTTGTCATGAAAAATAATTACCATGCAACCTGCATTCAGGGTTACCAAATAGGAAGGTTAAAATTTTTCATTGTTTCATTTTTTTTTTACTCCCTTTTTGTATTCCAGTTATGACTAAGCTGAGACACAAGAAAGCTCTTCTGTAACCTTGCAGAATCCAATGTAGTGATGGTGTTATCAAATTTGGTGTTTGTGATGATGATATATAATAAAGAATAAGTGCTTTCATTTTGTTTCCTGATATGTTCATCCTCAACATCATGCTCAGGTATGTTCAACATCAGTCTGCTTGAAAGTGTTTTTATTTTATTTCTATGCTTTATCAATAAAAACAGTTACACAGAGAGAATTTCTGGCCTTTACATAAGTGAAAGAGTTTTTATAGTTTTCCTTTTGAGACAGAGACTGAATGCCAGTAATATGATCATTATGCAACTTTGCATATTGTTCCAGAGTTCTAGGATTCCAGGTGAGAGAAATGAGACACTAACAAGGAAATCTCAACTAATTTATTAATATTGGAAAATACAGAGAATCTAACAGATACAGTAAAGGATATTTCTGAAGAGTGAATATCTTACCAACCCCAAGGACCCTGTGAAGACGATCAGGAAACCAGCTCCAAGAATCATCATCATTGCAGTGCGAGGAGACAGGCTCTACCTTAGCAGGCGTCCCCACGGAGGCAACTTTGACCTAAGTGGTATGAGGGTCTACTTCCACACATTGCATGAGGTTCAGGCTTTTATACTAACCAAAATGCATGCTCATTCTGATGCAGGGGGCCAGCCTATGTCAGAAGAAGTAGCCACCTATATCTAGAAAGGTCTCCAAGGGTCGGGACTTTTCCGGGGAGTTCTAAAGCCAAACTTTCTGGGGAGGAACCAAAGCTGGACTTTCCAGGAAGCAGCCAAAGCAGGACTCTCCGGGGAGGAGCCAAAGCGGACATTCCGTAGAGGAGCCAAAGCGGACAAACAGTACTTTTCTATCTTTGTGTGTTTCACCACAGACCTTTATCTATTGTCCCTGACACACCTATATTTAGGTTTTTGGTGTAACCTAAAGAATACGGAGAGGTAGAAAATATTTAGAACAGTCTTTGGACTAGGTGTTGTACTTCATCTGAGCTGCAGGTAAACCAAAACTTTATCCTTTTCTTGTGGTGTCAGGAGAAACAAGGGGAACCCTTTCACCTTTGTAATTTTTATTCTTGTCTTTGTGCCCTAATTTGCTGTCTTTGCCCTGCTTTTGTAGCATTTTCCTTTCAGTCCATGCTATATTCATCCAGTTCCTCCTGACAAACGTTTCAAATTGGCTGGAAGAAACCTTGGAGCTTTGTTTTTTATTTGGAAAAACTGTGCCTCACCTGGACACCTGGTGCATCTAGGGATCCCATACATCTCTGGATGCACTCTGGGGCACTGGGGCAGAACAAACATGGAAAACCTTTTATTTCCATTGAAAGCTACTGTGATGGGTTTGGGTATTTTTTATTTCAAGTAAAACCAAATTAAACTCATCTACTTCTTGAATTTGAACTTTATGTGAAACTTTTCTAAGGTACAAGTTTAATGGAAAGACCTGTTCTCTTCTTAGCCCCCCAGATTTGTTACATGTTAAGAAAGTGAGCCTACTTTTTCACCTTATGTTTTCTGTGGGGAAAACTCTTAGAGATTCCTCAATATATTAAGATTTTTTTTAAAAGCTTTTTAAAATCTGTTTTATCTCTGTGATTAAACCATGAAGCCAAAATTCTTCCTTTTCCAACTTATATTTGAAAGCACAATTCTGGACTGTAATTTTTTGAGTAATTCTAGCTGTTAACAAATGCTTTTATTAGTTGTTTTCTTATTAATTTTCAAGGAAAATAATTGCAGACATGGATTAGATAAGCCTGATCCGACTGGTTACTGTAACAAACTAAAGAATGTACTGTAATTCCTAAATGGTCATTCCCTATCATCAGATATGCTGCTTTTCCCTGTGCTTTGTGCATCCCAATTGCATATAATCCCTAGATTGGTTAATTGTAATATAAAATATTATTGGTTGTAGGTAAGGGCAGAGAAATCTACAAATAGTTAAATGCTAGGAATAAATAAGCCAATTTCTTTAATGCTTTAACACTTCTGATATCTTATCTACCTTCATTATATCTGTGAAATTGCTGTAGTCATCATTTGTGGGAATAGTGTTAATCTTGATTATAAAATAAATGGGGATGTGCTTTTCTTAATCACCATAAGATTAAGGAAACAATAATAATCTCATGAAAGATAGTAAATACAAATTAAACTGTTAAACTCTTAATTGTAAGTCCTAATAGACTGAAATGTGATTTAAACTGACTCAAAGAAAAAACAAAGATTTCTGAGACTGTATTTTTGAAAGTGGAGAGTTTTCTTGGTATAGACTCAATGCAACCTACTTCTTTAGGTATTCAACAAGCGCTAGGTCAATTTCTTCTCATGTTTTTCTGGTGTTCCAGTGGACTTTTGGGGGAAATCTGTGGAATAGATATATTCAGGGAGAATAAATGTATGAAAAGAATGTTCTTATTTGAGATAAATCTCATAATTCATCATCAGAAAACCATTAGGGTTGGAAGGGACCTTTGGAGATCATTTGGTCCAACCTGCCTGCCAAGGCAGGGCCACCTAGAGCCCTAGATCTGATAAAAATAAACAAATGTCTTGTCAAGAAGGAAGGGGTACTCCTAGTCCCTCCAAAACACTGTAAACTGTGTAAGCTGTCTTTTTATTTTGCCCATAATTTTCCATGCAGACTTAGAATCATAGAGTAGTTAGGGTTGGAAAGGACCTTAAGATCATCTAGTTCCAACCGCCCTGCTTTGGGCAGGGACACCTCACACTAAACCATGTCACCCAAGACTATGTCCAACCTGGACATCCGTCAGGGATGGAGCATTCACAACTTCCTTGGGCAACCCATTCCAGTGCCTCACCACCCTTACAGCAAAGACTTCATCCTTATATCCAATCTAAACTTCCCCTGTTTAAGTTTTAACCCGTTACCCCTTGTCCTATCACTACAGTCCCTAATG
>JANHGB010024547.1:0-37145 GCA_026283785.1 Coracopsis vasa | reverse complement strand
TCAATTATTAAACTGTTCTTATCTCAACCCAGGGTTTTACTTTCTTTTTGTGATTCTCCTCCCCATCTTACTGTGGAGGGAGAGGGTGAGTGGCTATGTGGGACTTAGTTGCTGGCTGGAGTTAAACCACGACAGATATACACGTGACTTACTCACGTGGGTGATGTGAAGTATGTTAGGTTTTTGGTAGGAGGGCACTGGGAGATGAGTAAGGATATTTTCTTTCCTTCCAGCAACTCAGTAACCTGCTAATAAACTGTACTAGCCCGTGAATTTAATTTTGTCATGACTTATCAAGTGCCTGGAGCTAGTAATCAATCTGTAGGAGGTCTAATTCTCAGTGGAATTAGAATTGGAAGTGGATTGGGAAGCACAATCTCTTAAGGAAAGTGAGGAGCAGTACTGAGGCCCTTGCTCAGCATGAGGGACAGTCAATTTTCTTCTTACTCCCAGCTGTTTTGAGAATAAGGTGGCAGGATCTCTGTCTAACATCTGGCTAGCAGGGGAGACACTAGGATGTGGTGCTGTCCTCCATAACCTAGAATGACTGCAAGTGAAAGACAGCTTTTGATGTGGATTTTTTCATAGTATTTCCCAAATCTGCTAGTTCTAAAAGTATCTTGTCATGAAAGATTATTTTTCCATTTTTTTTTTTTTTTTTTTTTTTTAAATAGGCAGTAATTGTTTTATCCCTCAGCTCATGGGGAGTGGTATTTGCACTGGCAGCAGTTGTGGTCTGACTAGAGGAGCTAGTCCATAGTCTGTAAATATCCTGTATAGGGTTGAGAAAGCTTGGTTGTAATGAGTGGAACAGATACTCAAGTGATTCTCCAATGCCTCCTAGGAGATAGACAGCATGCGGTGGTAAATCAGTCATTTGAAATTTGAAAAGGCTATAAATAGTTGTTTTGCATGTATTTATTTTTTTTCCCATAAGGATAACAAATAAATCCCAAATGTTTCACTGTTTTCCATGCACCTCTACCCATAGGCACCTAGACCTAGCTCTGTTTCTCTCTCATTTCTGATAACTGATGCTTACTCACACATTTTTGTTCCTTCAGTGATGGTCAATGGTATCTTTCCCTGTCCTAGAATCGAGTCCCCTACAGTGGGTGCAAAATCGTATGAAGTTGCATAAAGTCCCCAGAAAGATCACTTGGTGCTTCCGCAATACAGATAATGCAGTATAATGAAGGAGTTAGCAAAATAACAACGTGAATTTTACTCTAGCCTTATCTTGTGTATAGCATTTCAGTGAGATTTTTCTGGTCATTAACTTTGAGAAACAGCTTCTATCCATCTTCCTTATTTTGCAGGCAAATTAAACCAGAGAAAAAGACTACATAGTTCATTTTACATAGATAAACTTCATTTTACAGACTGTGTTGTGTCCCCAAGAGCTGTTACATGAATTTACATGTAAAATGTATTTATTATTATTACTTTCCGTATTTTTAGTAGGGACTTAAAATACAAGCTGAGCATCACTGTAACACAACCAGCTTGTAAAATAGTAAAATCTAGATGAAGCCTAATATTTATAGAATACTGTCTTATCCCTTAGTTTAGTCACTCAGTTAATACAAGTTAGAAGTATGGCTTTTACTGCCCTTTTTTCCCTTTGTCCCCTTCTAATTACAGTGTGGGCTTCCTAGCATAGCTGTCCTGTCTGCCATTTTGTCTTCCTGTTCCCAAATCCAGTCAATGTGCATACATATTCAAGTCAGAGAGCTAAAATAGAATTTCATCATTACTATCTCAGTTTGCTTACCCTGAAGCAGAGTGAGCAGAGGGCTGATCCTCTCCCCATTCATAAAGGTCTGTCAAAATGGGATACTTTGAAGACATTTGGAAAAATACATGATCAGAGTCCTGCTACATCAAGCTGTGGCATAATTATTGCACTGTAAACACTTACAAAGCATTATGCTGACTTCTTTTTTACTTTTCAATTTGATTTAACTCTTGGCATTAAAATTGTTACGCCAATTCAGACAACAGCATAGTCCAGTGGCAGCTGTACTTGTGTTGAGAACATCTTGATCCACTGTTATCAAATAATATACAGAAAATTATATCATCTGTAATATATGGGAAGAGGTATATTTTGTTCTGTTTGCTGTTGGAATTATTTTAAAAGCTGTTAAGAACCCTCTGCAGCCTCTTTCAGATAATTATTGTGCTTTCTTTTAGGGGCAGAAAAGGCCATCACTGATAGAAAAAACACTGCAATCTTATGAATCTGTTTCATAAAGCTGTTCAAGCACTCTAGATTAGTGTGATATAGATTAAGACTTCTAGGCATTTGTTTTGCCACAGTGATAGTCACTGTCTTTAGGCTGTCCAGGTAAATTTTTGGTTATATACTTAGTGTATGGATTTCTTAAAGCCCTGTCAGAGCAAGGAGTAGTTTCTTCCTCTTTGGAGAACTAGCAAGAAAGAGATCCAGCAGTCATCGGAGTTCAGTCAAACACTGGCATGTCCAAGAAGATTAAAAAGAAGTTTGTGATGGAGAAGGGTTTTGGGAAAGGAGAGCCCTGGAGAGGGCAAAGTCTAAATTAAGATGATATATTGGAGAAGCATAATCGAGAGAGGATCAGCAGATCTCTGGGGAGTGCTTGAATTGTGATGGCTTTGGTGCATACAAAACAACAGTGCAGAAGGAAGAACAGCAAGTTCTGGGTTAGGCTGAATAGGGGTCCCCTGCCTGAGAGCTCCTTTTCAGATGGAGGGTACATATACCACAACTGTCCTGCACATATTTCCTCTCCACGATTGCCGCATCCTCTGCCTATCTGTTGCTCTCGCTCCCATGGTTTCCAATTGTCATCAGAAATACAGGAGGCCTCATCCAAGTAATCGTGTGAGAGCCAACACTAACATAACGTGTTTAAGCTGAGATGGGAACATTGCTCTTCAGGGTGTTAACATCAAGTGAAAGCCGCTATAGTGATAAACTTCTGAATTAGATTTTACAGACTGATTATGTTACAAATACCCCAATAGAAAAATAATTGGTTTATGACATTATGTGATAAAGTTCTTGAACTGAACTCATAGGGAGTTCAGTTTTCATGGATAATTGGACAGTAATCCTATAGGGCCTTTGAGTGCTATCTTCCAGGTTTTACAAGATATATCTTAAATCATGGTGAAAAGCCCATTACCAGGACAAGGATGCTGAGGCACACCTTGTGCCATTAAGATTCTTTCTGATCACCTATACAATCATTGACTGAAATGTTATTTCAGTGGAGATTTAGCAAATTCAAGAGGTTTTTTGAGCTACTTTCATGGGTTTATGAGTACTGTGTTAGCTGCTCTAGTGCCTGGGCTTTGTAATGGAGCGTAAATCCTTCTGCCACTTGCGAACTGTGGTGCACATTGAGTTGTGCGTGCCTGGCATAGTGATGGTGCAGTGTGGGTGTATTAATAGTATGCAGACAGAAATGGCTTTAGAATTTTTTTCTGAAAATTACTTTTTAAGAATTAGGACTTGGTTATGAAAGAAGTTTTTTCTTGCCTAATTTTTTTTTTAACTTCATTTGAGCTTACTTCCATTCTAGAGCAAAAGAGTGTAAGTCACTATTTTAAATTAGAGCACAGATACATTTGTTACAGTGTAAATATGTCTGTACCTGGAGTTACCTTAGATTAGCTGTTGCACAAATGTCTGAATTCAGTCTGTATTAAATACCATAAGCGTCTCAAAAGGATGTGTTGTTTCTGTGCTTACCATTGGCATGTGCAAAGGGTATTTTCGCACCGTGATCTAGTAGTCATGAACAGAACTGACTGGTTTACATAGGGAACTATTAGATTTGTACTTGAGTCAAGCATACAGCTTTGTCTGCTTAGGCCATAATCTCATACAGTATCCATGCTTACAGTAGAACCTTACGTAGACAATACTACTATCAGGAGCTGGATTGCTGACTTCCTATTTGATTTTATAATGTGCTGAGCACCTCCATACATGCATGAGTAATAGAAATGTGAAAAGAAGAAACCTTTTCAGTATAATTCTTAAGACAGTATCTTTTTAGAACCTGGGATTTTTTATTAGAAATACTCAGAGGTTTTATTGTGTAAATTACAGAAGAAGCATTCCTGAAGTCCTTAAGAAAGAGCCATTCTTTTCCTCTGCATCATGATAAATGTAGCAATTGTGTGTGTATACTAGAATAGATCATATTGAACATCCCCTGAGCTCCGTTTGCAGACAAGTCCTATCTCCACCATGACAAAATTCCCATAAGAGCTTAAATTATTAATGCCCTGGAATCTGCGGGGTTCAGCAGATATGTTCAGTGTTATTGATGGCAAACTTCATCCCTTTATTCCTAAGACACATAATGAAATAGGGAGTCCCTCAAATAACTACATTTCGTGTTTAGGCTAATTTTGTAGAGGCCAGTGGGCTTTGCCTTAATGTGTGTAAATACAATTTTTCTCTTTTACAGCAGATTGTGTGGTAGATGGGAATGAGACTGATTTGGCATTAATTTATGAATCCTTCTAGCATTCTCTGTGTGCTGCACCCTGTGCGGGCAAGATGCTCTAATTACACTTACTCTATATAATAAAAGCTTTTAATGACAATTACTGATTGTAGTTGCGGATGTTTAGGGACCATTTTTTCTATCTTAAGATGATGTATTGGCTTTCACAAGAGAAAACTTTTATTTTCACTTTATGTAATATCTCTCCTTCCTCCCCCAGCCTGCAGAACTGAAAGGCAGACTGGTGAAGCTGCTGACATGTAGCCACAGAGAATTTTTGTTCAGTTAATTTAAGTCCAGGAGATACCATTTGTCACTGTTTTTTATTTCCGAATTCCAGTCTGCATACTCACATGTTCTTTTTCATAGCAATTTAGTATTTGGAGTGATGTTATACACGTTACAGTTGTTTTATATAACAAGATAAAACTTCTACTTCACACTATGTCACTGCCATGTTAAGCAAAGACATTTACGAAAGCTTCGTTTTCCCTTAATGTACTGGTATAAATGATATTTTAATACGAGGCTGTGGATTTTAAGTAGGAGTAGGTTTAATCTTAGTTCCAGTTTTCAGTTAGATTAATTATAGTGGAAAACAGCAAGTCCTCAGTCCCAGATTGCAAAGTTGGTTTGCATAGGGCCTGCTTGCTTTTTTTTTCTAAGTAAGGCTGTGAGCATACTTCTCATTGACTGTCATCTTTAAATATACATACAGATTTGGGCAGCTTCCAGTTTAACGGTCACTTGAGAAAGTGAGCTATCAGTAATTGAAAGATCAGTTTAACATTTGTGAGGAAGAGGCAGTTTAAAGATTATATCCTGCCCATCCCCCTTCACTTTCATATACTAGTTTTGTTTAGAGGTATCTTTCTTAGTTTTGGTTCCTGCTGCTGGCAGTCTTGTATTGGTACGGGAAGTAAAGCCTTCTTGTAATGCCAGAGAAGCAAAAGGTAACGTAAAAACTGTCTGTTTTCCAGCGCTTAGGGCTATTTATTCCCACACATCCCTGCAGCTTGCCACGCTTTCCATTGTCCTAGTGCAACTAGGAGTGAGAGTGGGCTGGAAGACAGACCTGGTCTGTGCATTAAACTAACTCTTCTTTGTTTGTTGTGGCTTTCTTGTGCTTTGTTCAGTTTTAAATTCTGACCATGACAGTATTCTGGTTTATCATACAGCTGTCTTAAGTGAGAAGATGCTGTTCTAGCATGTGGGAACAGAAGTAAAAGGTTGGATGAAAGAGGAAAGAGAGTGGCAGCTTCTGAAACTCGTTTATAGCTGAAGACAACACTTAGGTAATCAGACCATGTGAAAGATTGTATACTACTTTATTTCTGTGGTCTACAAGCCCTGGGCCTTAAGACTGAGCTCAGTATTTTACTAATAATATTTATATGTACCTAACATTTATTTGCTAATTCTGCTAATGTGGTAATGAAAGGCTTTCATGAAGTCATTTCAGGTCTTTAGTAGAAGGAGCCAACTCTTTTACTGTGTGGCACAGTTTCCAGAAGGAGTTTGTGAAATTAGAAGCTTAATTTGTCACTCTGTTAGCATGATATGTCGTTGCCTTCTCAAAGTATTGAGTGTACTCAAATGCTTTAGACTAAAACATTGCAGAGGCTGGTGTCTGTTATTTGAATTCATAACTTTGGACTACCTTGGACAACCAAAATTGCACAGATAGCTGACACAAACAGCCTGGTTAAATGTAAAACAACAATCATCTTCTAGGAAGCAAGAATTCCACTTCCCCGTTCTGGCATTGGTTCATAAATACTTGTGTTACTGGCACACAACATGCACTATGTTTTGCTGTACTGGGTGATTGATCTGTGCCTATGACTAAAATGGAATAAGTCTGGGTTGCAATCACCAGGGTAGACATGCTGTGATTGGATCCAGTCTCTGGATCCCACAGGCTTATGTACCCCTGGGCGTAGACTGTAGTTAGTTTTGCTTCCTAGCAGAGGACCTCTCTATTACACATCAGGTTATGCTTGATATTGAATAGAAGAAACCTGGCCCTTGCACGGTGGAACCAGGATCTTAGAACAGAGATCACCAGTACATAACATGGGTGCTGAAGAAGATGCTAAAGAAGAATTTGAGCGGCACAGACAAGGTCAAGTGCTGGGAGGCACAGCATCTTAAGAGCTGTCTGTGAAAAGTGGGAACTCCCAGTTTCTGTATCCCAGTAAAACTTGCAATTAATAGAAATTGCAAGAACCTCACACAAAAATAGGGTTATCAGCACCTTGCTCTTGCTAGGCAGATCTGGGCTGCTGGGTTTCTGAACAGACTTGCATCTCTGCGAGCAGGCTTAGCCTCTGATTTCAAAAGTGGAAGTGCAGCCTGAGAGAACATCGTTACAAGATTTTGGCCCAGGTTTAGCCAACCTGTTCTTTATGCTCATTATTTTAATCTGTCTCACACATACCCTGCCCTTATCTAATGATGAGTTGAGGCTTTAATTTTCTAATTACCCTTAGCAGGAACCACTTCTCAGGAAAGCAAAGAATCATGGACTTCAGAAAATGAATTTCTTATTCACAAGTCTTACGCAGCAAGAGAGTTCCCCCTGGAAAATAGTGTCTAACACTGCCTTTCCTTTGCTCTTCTGTCACCGCTTCTGGGAGTCTTGCATTTGTACCAAGCAGTTTTTCTTGCCTTCTTGGCTCAGTGGGCATATTTTTTTTTGGCATTGTTCGACTTCTCTTGCTTACAAAAGAACCAGCCCTTTCAAAACTGATGGGTTCCCAAGCCTCTCTCTTTGCTGCAAATTGAGTGGTAATTTCAGCTCCCAACCCATGTCTTCATTTCTAGTATTCTCTTCTCAGGCCTTCCACCTCTATGTAATTCAAAGTCCACACCACAATTAGTGGAAAATACACTGTTTTATTGGAGAAGAGTCCTTCTGCACTGGTGTGATTTGTTTGCTCTGTGGTCACACCATCCACTTGGTGTCAGGCATCTGTAGAGGTTTCTAGTAGTGCTGACAGAAGACGGTGGTGGTCAGCATAACTGTGGATCATGAACTGAATCTCTCCTCACAATCATCCCTAATGCACAGACAAAAAAGTGTATCACAAAGACTACAGAGCCACTGCAAGAGTTATTGAGTATGAAAGCAGAAAATTTGGAAGAAAATTTATTTTTGAAGCTTATACGCTTAATTTTTTTAAAAAAATTATTATTATTTTTTCATGTTTAATGGAAGTTTTCCTCTTAAGGAGGGCTAAAAGGGTAAAACTGAGTGTGAAAAGCATGCTGGGGTTTACTATGTGACCGAAGAGAAGCACTTTCAAATAAGTCAGAAGTAGAGTTAGTAGACTTAACTGCTGGAAAGGACATCTTAGATGCCTTATGTCTTTTCTAGGTAACTGTTAATCTTTTCACCATAACTGTGATTAAAAGTTGTTTCTGTCAAGCAAAGATATAGTAGCCTCTTCAGGTTGGTGGGCAGGTTTGAGGCTATACCTTTTGCTTGTCAGTATAACTATAGGCTGTTAGGTCAGAGGCTGTTGGTTTTTATAATACCTGCTACAGTAAAATCTTTATGTGGGATACTGCAGGAGACTTGAGTGGTGCAAGTTTCATTCCATACAGCCCTGAACAGTGATGAAATGGCTGGGACAGGGATATTTTGTGGGATGCTTTGAACAGATTTTCTGTAGTAAGTCAAGCCAAAGTCACTTTACCATGGATTTGTGATCATTACAAATGCATTGATTTTGATAGGCTGTTTAGGTGGATGGAATTAAAAAGTGAAAAATACATCAAATGGATTAAAAAATGAACTTGACCTTTTAAAAGAAATTTTATCATTTGGGAGCTAATCTTGTTTGAAAAGAAAAAAAGGAAGAAGGCAGGAAAGTGCATTCAAAAGTGACTCAAAATGGGCATAAGACAGTTTGGTGTGTTTCAGTGATGACATCTCAGCTGTTCACAGTTGATTGCTGGTGCCTTGGCAACATTTAAGAACACTAAGCTTCTTGCTTTGCTTGCTCTGCTGCTTTTATAAAGCAAGCAGTGTGCTTCAAATGCTGCAGTTGTGTGTGTTTATAGTACATTTCAAATAAGGGATATATTTTGCTAAATGTGTTTACTGGTTCACTTCAAGTTGCCCTGGTTTTGAGAGTTCTTTTGGTAGATAGAGGCAGGGAGCTCAGAATGACAAATGCTCCTGTCCAGCAACTGTCACGTTTTTTTTTTTTTATAGCAACCTTTTTTTTTCTTTTTTACAGCACTTCCGAAAGGGAAGTGTGATCCAATAAAATGGGATTTTTCTTAATCTGAGGTGCAATTCCTCACTGACTTCTCTGGCGACAAAGACAGTTTAAGAGGTGACAACCCTACTTTCTGCTCCTCTCATGCTGCAAAAAAAAAAAGGTGCTAACACATTGGTTTCTTGGACCATGTTTTAGATCTGTGCAGAGACATGAGCTGAGTTTGAAAACAAAATCCTAGGTTTTATTTTCCCCGCTTTGTGTCTGTGATCCATTTTAGAAATGGTCTCGCGTATTCCTGACGAAGAGAAGATGGTTAACTGTGGCCAAAGGAGAGAAGCTAAGGGTAACAATTTGTTAGTCTGTTTTGCTGGAGAAGAGTGAACTGAAGCTGTGCGTTGTGTAAAGTTAAAAAGGTAGAATTCTGCCCTGATGAAAATCAATGGAAAAAGCTGTTCTGGTGCAAAAGTGCAAGGTTTCTTCAGTAAATGTTTTGCTGCAAAATGGAAAGATTAGAAAGAGAAGTTGCTTTTTAGGCGGTGGGGTTTTTTTTTTGTTTGTTTTTCTGGGTAGTATATTTTGAAGTTTATCTTGTCAAGTATTGAAGTGCTGCAAGCTATAGCCAGGAAAAAACCAACTATGTGTGCTTCATATTGCTCCCTTATCACTCTTAATGACCTTATATAAACTGTATCACTCTCTACAACTACCTGAAAAGAGGTTGTAGCAAGGTGGATGTCAGTCTCTTCTCCCAGGAAACAGGCCGTAGGGCAAGAGGCCTCACATTGTGCCAGGGGAGGTTTAGCTTGGATATTAGGACAAATTTATTAATTAGGAAAAAATAGGAAGAATTTTTTCCTAATCAAGAAGGGTTTGTCAAGCATTGGTACAAGCTGCCCAGGAAAGTGGCGGAATCACCATCCCTGGAGACATTTAAAAGACGTGTAGATGTGACACTTCAGAAAGTGGTTTAGTGGTAGACTTGGCAGTGTTAGCTTAATGGTTGGATTTGATTATTTTAAAGGTCTTTTCCAACCTAAACAATTCTATGATTCTATGATATTCCATTCCAGTCAGTCTTGAAATCTGAGTATGGTTAGAAAAATGGAAATGCTATAAGCTCATACGCTAATTCTGTTAATATATTATGAACACTGCACTTTGGGGGGCTTTTTAGTTGTTTAAGATCTTTCAGTTGCCATTTTTAATACCTGTGTGGTATGTCACACAGTTTGATAGTGAAGTTAAGACTTGGTAATGCTTCTGAGGGGCATGGATATTACAGGAAAGAGTCTGGAAAAAGCCTGCTAGAGTACGCTAATCAGATGGAGCGTGAGCGCTTCTGGCTTTTGTGCAAGAAATCAGAGGAGAAATGCCCTGTGTGAGTACCAGTGTTGTATCAGTGGAGTGTGGGCTACTCTACTCCAGAGGGGACCTCTTACCTATCTTATCTGCTGCTTGATGAAGCTAAATGGGGGAATCTTCTGTCCTCATTTATTTATGGACAGGTCATCTTATCCCCAAAAAGATGAATAAAGAAACAGTCTTTTCTGTCTAATTCATTGTTAATATGAACTGTGACATGCGACACAGACAGTGTTCTTTGTTTCTCCTTCTAGTAAGCAGCCCTTTACCTTCCCAGTGTTCAAGCAATGACAGTCAGCACAAATATAGCACATTTTTAACATGTCTTCTTAATCCATCATCTTTGCCAGTCTCTTACATCTTGTGTTAAATGCTTTGACTGTGTACTTTGCAAAGTCTCATCTTGTGCTACATCTCAATACCTTGAACTCACTGTATAAATACCTACTGAATCCATTCTATTCTGAGGCAGATGAACAGATAGGTGTGCTTGTTCACTTCATACCATTGCTGTTAACTTCTGTGACTCTTCAGGGATTACTGTTAAAAATCAAGTAAAAAAAAATAAAATAAAATAAATGCAACCAAACCAGACAACCTCCCTCATATATCTATCTGTCTCTTGGCTTCCTTTGCTGTCCCCTGGGATTTTTTAATGTATGTCTCATAAGCCAGGTTATAGACTTTTGGAGGAAGAGACTGCCTGACAAATACATACAGTTTGCTGCACATTGAGTTGTCTAACCATTTAGAACTACTGTAAAACAAATCATGCAGATAACTATTCTAATGCTGAGAGTTGCCTGTTAATTTGTAGATAAGCACTTATATCTTCCTTTTTATGCTTTTGTTTCTCCTGTATGTGTGTATGAAAGCTGCATACAGATGAAATAAGAGACTGATTAGCTGACAGTGTAGAGAAAAATCAGTGAAACCACCTACTCTGGCTGGTTGACAACCATTTGCATACTAAACTGAACAAAAAGGAGAGGTGCTCTTTAGTCTGTGTTTCAGACACAGCAGCCTAATGAATTGTCCATAGCTATGAAAGTTATTAACCATAATTTGTTCTTGAGGGGTTTTTTAAGGGTTTATTGTATTCCCTTTAAAGATAATCTGTTGGTACTTTGGTACAAAAAGGAGGATTTATGTTTTTCACTGTACCATTAAATTATTTGAGATTGTGCCATTTTTTTTTATTTATTTTTTTTTTTAAACTACTTGGGTAACACTCCTTTCTGGCTTTTCATCATACAGAAAATATTTGAGATGAGAGCATGAGTGTCAAAATTGTGTACAAGAAGGGTATATAAGAAACCCCATTCATTCATTTGATTAACATTCAGCTGCCTGTGTTCTCTCCGTGTGAAATCAAGGCAACATTTAAGAAAATACTGTGCTTAAATATGCCATTTCGGAGGAAAGACAAAGAGAGTTTTCCAGGGCAAAGGGCAAGGTCATCAATTTGTATTCACTGAATGTGACATATATTGCATAAAGAGGATTTGATCAAACCTTTTTAATGTACTTTGTTGAAAAGGTTGAAAGGAATATTGCCGTAATTGTCTACACTGTATTGGCATAAGAAGGACAGATGGCTACTAGAGAAGTCTTCATAGGTTTTCCTTTCAAATGATTGCAAGTATGTGATAAGTGAAATCCTTGGATGGGATTGTGTTGATGTTGGTACAACAAACACGCGTAGATCCATCTGCAGAATTTCTCCTAATCCAGATGCACTAATGCAGAACTAATTGATAGTGTAATTAATGTACTGGGGGGCTTTTGTTGTTTGGGCATTTGTTGTTTCTGGTTTTTTGGTTGTGGTGGGGTTTTTTTGCGTATGTGTGTGGCCTTTTTGTTTGTTTTAAACAAGTTACTACTGTCCTTAATATTGAGACAGCATGTCCAAAGATGAGGATAAACAAATAAAATATACACGTGGCTGTGTTCTGTGTATCTTGTTGACCATGGATAGCCACACAGTGAAGTAATGCAATTTTCATCATATCTGATTCACAATAACACTTTTGAAAATTATGGCAGTTTGTGGTTTTGGCCTTGTATATACCCATTAACTGGATAGTTAACTTTTCAGGTAGATTCAGCAATGGAACAAGATTTTATATTTATATTAATGAATTTTATTTTTTGAAGTTTTCCACCCTTTATGTCAATGAATACATTTTCATTTACTGTGTGCGTGTCCTGCTCATCTGAGATTCTGTAATATTTTGTTCTGCTTGAAAACCTTTCCCCATTGAACACATTATTCCATTTGGTATCAGATTTTGTTCAACAATTTATTTTTATTTGTCCTCTTTGTCCAAAAGAATAAATATCATGTTGGAGGAAAATCTGATACATTTTGCTAGCAGGTCTGTAATACTGAAGTGCATAATTTGGCAAGAGCTTGGGGCTATTCTCCTAGCTATTGGACATTTTACATCACTCAGCGACCAGTGGTACATCTTGATTCATTAGAAAACAGTGAATGAGTAGGCTTTGTTTTCTCTGTAGCCTGGAGATGTTCACTCGGAAAGAGAGCAGGGTCCGTTATGGTGTCTTAGCTGCCTGTGTAAGAAGCTCATGCACTGTGCTGAGGCAACGGGTCGGCAGAAAGCATCTAATTGCTAACAGAGATGACATATCTCAAATAATATTCAGACTGACCGAGCGGTCTTAGAGGTTGTAGCTGCACATATGTTCACCGAGGCTGGTACTATGGAGGTGTTTATTTCTAGATTCTGTGCCTGAGTTGCTCAGAAGATAAATAAAGTGGAAAGGGAGTTTTTGTGCCACTTTGGCCTTTTAGTCTATTTTGTGAACTCACTGTTCTTTCATAGCTCTGTCTGCAGTTTATTAGGGAGCTTTTTGTTGGATCCATTATTCTTCAAAGACTTAATTAAATTGAACAGTGTAATTAGTCTGTCATCTTAATTTCTAAAATTCTCCTACTATGTAGGTAATAAAACAAGAGAGAGATTTTGTGGCTGCTCAGTTGTACTGTGAATCTGGATAGAAACAAAAGATATGTACTTTCGATGAAAATAAGTTTATACACGGGTGGCTGAGACTATTGCAGCAAAATAAAATCTGTTGTACTGGGACTGACTGGCTATTCTTTCTCTTCCAGTGGCCAGGAGCGATAATTTAAGGAACGCTGTATTTCAAGTTCAGGGAATTTGTATATGACACTTCCTCTGAAGTTCTCATACTCTCCATCTTTGTATTTCCTGAGCTATAATTTCTGTGTATGTAGTAGGTTTCAGCAGGTTTATCTGTGTGAGCTTCTCCTATTTTCTCTTCAACTCACATGCATCTGGTTGTAAATATAATTCTTCAATTAGGTTTAGTGGCGGATGATTCTGCCATATCTCCATATTTTGACTGCTCTTATGAGATACTACTTCGGGTATTTTGTTAAAATAGTAGGGCATCGATACATCAGAGGCTCACACAACAAATGGAAATCAGATAGCTCTTAGAATATGAATCTTCAAAAATAAAAAATGCTACCTGCAGGAGCAAGGCACAGCTTTAATTCCTGGTTTGAGATGGACATCAGAAAAACGTGCATTCGTTTGCTGTCTGGTTAGGACTCGTTTTCTAAGATCATTCTTTTCAGGAGGCTGGTCCAAAGTTCCACTTTTAGGATAAGGAACAGACTGGAACTGTTTGGGCAAAGGCGTATATAGGTAACTTGTCTTTCCTCTGCTTTTTCTCTTTGTTGCTTTGAATATATCCCTTCTGTGATAGTTTCAGCCACATATCTTAATTTTTTAAATAGAACTTCCGTGCAAAACATCTTTCAGTGGTCAAAAGCATGTAATTTCAATTGTACTTTCAAAACAAAATAAGAAGTCACAAGATGACTGTGTGCACTGTTTGACGGGTTTATCTCATACTGTTAAAAGTATGTGGGGAGTTTCTGCTGTTTCTTAATGCAGCTGTTGATAGAAGAGGGGAATACAAATGTAACAAAGAATAACTAAACAGGCTCTCTGACTTCACAACAAACATCAAAGAAAAAAACACTGCCACCTGTTAACATGAAAGGTTAGCAAGTGTGCATTGTTTTCTACTAAATTATTTTGCTCTTTTAAGTCAAAGTTAACAAGTTCAGAAATTGTTTTCTTTTAATAGGTGGATCCTCTTTTAATTGCATTACTTCTGACATTCTTACTGTTGTTGGGATGGGAAATACCTTTCAGATACATGCATGTTTAGTCTTTCTGGGGCACTATAAGCTAGTTGAAATAATAGATTTGGTTTTTTTGTTTGGTTTTTTTTCATCTTTCAGTCACTAAAGAAAAAGAAATTAAGCACAGTGCTTATTAAAAATCATTGCTGATCCTTTCAGTGTGTGTTTACTATTTTTAGCATGTGTATGCTAACAGGACTCGTATGATCTGTAGAGGGGACAAAGAGGATGAATTCTATGAAATACCTAATGCCAATGTAATGTTTTAGTCTGCACGTTCTTTAGTTCAAATACAACTAGTTTTATTGATGTATTTCCCGTGTATCATTGGATTGTCAGCTCAATTTTCATAATGTTACATGTTATGTTACAGCTTGAAAGCCTGAAGGTGTGTAAGC
Source organism: Coracopsis vasa (assembly GCA_026283785.1). NCBI lineage: Eukaryota > Metazoa > Chordata > Aves > Psittaciformes > Psittacidae > Coracopsis > Coracopsis vasa. The sequence continues at coordinate 22,444 of JANHGB010024547.1, read as the reverse complement.
ATTAGCACAGCGTTTTGATCTAGAAGATTAGGTAACTAGCATGTGTGCAGTCTGGTTAAGAAATGGGATGAAGGGATGCCCAATCATCGCAATAGAGATGTGGCTAAAAGGGCCTAAGGTTCAGCATAGAGGGAGTCTTAATTTCTGAAGGCGAGGCAGGACTAAAACTCTCGCTTACTGATGACTCACTCGGGTGTCTAAACACATAGACTAGAGCTATTCTGTATGCCATTTTCCGGTATCTGCAGGCAGGGACCAATGACAGCTGAGAAAAATTTTTTCAGCTTGTACAGATCAAACATAAACAAATGTGAACTCTGCATATGAAACTGTTGCATCTCTTCGCCTTTCATTCCTCTGAACAAGGCAAGGTTGCATCAGTTTGCTTATCCATACTTTAACCATCCAGGTGAACCTGAATGTGTTTGCAAAGTGCACTGGGATAAAGATAAGCTGCTTTCTCTCTTATTTCCTGTACCTGATGTCCAGGTGAGTAAATCTGTAATGCAAACATGAGCTGCAGAAGTTGAGATAAGCTGATAAATCAAATAAACTTAAACTTCCTTCTGTGGCCGTGGTTGACAGCACAGAAGAGAAAGCAATGTTTGGCCTGAAGCATACAAAGAAAATACTGTTTGCAAATTTGAATGACTTAATACATGAAAGGGTATGGAAAGTAAGAACCTGAATTTATTTTGTTATTCAAGATACATTAGTAAGATAATGAAAAAGTTTATTTAGTGGTATTTATACTGTGTCTGTAAAGCCTACCAATTTCTCCCTTAGCCTGTACAATTTTAAGGCAGCAACACAGCAAGTTGAATCCTGATTTGACCTTACGTGCATCACTGTTCAGCTCAGTGGTTTCCCTATAGAAACAGAAACTGACACTGCCTCACTTGAATTTTCTTCAATCAATATGAGTGTGGCACAATACAAATTATACAGTAGAAGAGTGTTAAAGAAAAGCTTATCTATTGATAACAAATGGCTAGAGAAGCAGGTTTTTATCTAAGAGCTTTCAAAGTATTCTTTACAAGTTAAATGGGGCCCTATGGAATGGATTGTGTGTTTTGTTACTTTTCTAGATGCAGATATTCTTTTCAGCCGGCTTTAGTAGTGTAGAATTCCTCTGTATAAAAGTTTATAGAGTAAATGACTGTTACTGTACACCTAATAGGTAGCTATATAAAAATATTTGTGCATATATTACTGTAACTTTCAGAACAAACCCTCAGAGGTTATGTATTGTGCAAGTGCAAGTCTACAGCAGCAAAACTGTTAATTTGCCTGACTAGAAATATTAACCATACTATATCAAATAACTGCCAGGAACAATTCCCCACCATTCCCCGTGACTTCATTTTAATTGATTTTTTTAAACTTCCAGCTTCTGAGATTTCGTTTACTCTGACAGAATGTTTATTAAATGTGTAAAAAGAAAATTGTTTTGTAAATTGTTTCTGAGGGTGTTTTTATCTTCCATAAATTGGTGGCTCATTTAACATTTTCCATTTACCTTTGTTTTCCACCCCTGTGCTCTGCCTCATTTGTTTTCTTATTGGATTTGGTGATTAAATACTGATCAGCTGCTGGTCTGATCAGCTGTGCATATTGCTTTTTTTTAAACATTGTTCATACACACCCTGAGGACAGGGTTACATACACAGTTATGAACAGTGTGGGGGGATGTTTAATGGTACCATTTGATCTGGTTTACAGATGATGGTGAGCTCGACAATGACCATTTGTAAAACTGATTATTGAAATAGATCTCTGTGGTAACAGCAGAAATAAATGACACACAACTGTCCAACAGGGCTGTTGGTTGGTTGCTTTACATTGCAGAGCTATAGTTTGTGTTTCAGGCTTCTGATGCTGAGCAGAATATTGATAATGAATTTGTTAATGAGGATTTTTTCTGTTTTTCCTTTCTTTCTCTAAAATACTATATATTTGATTGCAGTACAGTACAGTCTGTCATGTATTGCTGTGAAGATTCATGAAGGAACATGGAATTTACCTTTAAATCTAAATGATTATTTTCTCTTTGGAAAGCAGAGATAACTTGTGCAAGTGTAACATTACTGTTAAGTGCTATCTCTGAATTATTTGAACAAATTATTTTGAACAAATCAGGAAAGTAAAGGAAATCCTCTTGGAATTTAGACTGTACTTCAATTGCAATGCTAGTCTGTTTGCTGGGAGATATCATAATATTTTATTTCTGCTTGAAACAATTATTTCTGAGTCGCCAAATCCTATGAAATGACTGGAAGTTTAACAGAACAAGAGACATCTGAAAACCTAGTATTGTCTACAGTCCCAATCATGGGAGCCATGGTGAACTTTTGGTAGACTTGTACAGTTAGTGACAGGGCTAACTTCAGCACTCCATGATTCAAATTCAGTTCTATTTTAAATCCATTGGAATAAGTGTATTTGCAGCGGTGTAAAGCAGGAACATCACAAAAGTGAAATATCAATTTTCATTTGTTTGCTCATAGCTATGTGTGTGTGGTGCCTACTGACTCCAGTGAGAGCCCTGAACAGTAATGTTAGAGTTGGATTTGTCTTTTAATCTTTTACCTCTGTTTGTGAATGACATTCAAAATGAGCTGAACAGATGAATAATTTTGTGAAGTGTTGGCTCTTCCAGGGACAATTTAAATCTTTTTGCTGTCTTGTGGACAGTACTGCTGGTCTGATAAAAGTAAGTTGTTTTGCTGTCAAGATTTCAAGCATACTTCTTGATACACTGAGAATTTCTGCAGATACTTACAGCATGTGAAATAATAAGTGTTAATGTGCGATAAGGAGCTAGGTGTGGTCATGAGGAGTATCATTTCATTTCATTTTGAAGTGCTTGAATATGTGGTAGGTGTTCAAAGGTATTCATTCCCTTGCTCTTGCTTCCAACTGCTGATGAATATTTTTTTATTGGTTCTGTAATGTAAAACCAGGTTCTAGAACATGATATCCATCCTTTGGTAAACGACCTGATGAGACAAGTGTTCATCACTATGTGTAGAAAGCAAATGCAGAGGTGCTTTTCTCAGTCAAGATGCTGCAGCTCTGGGCATACAGAATAGAGAAATATTAGGCACCTCTGTCATTTTACTAAAATGTTATTTGGTAGCTACAGACTTTCACTTAAATTATGAGATTTTATTGAATACGCCTTCAGAAACTCAGTTCTACTCTGGTAGCACTGTAGGCACTTCAACAGTTACGGCTCTACCCTTTGATTGTCTTTGCTAATTTTATTTCTTGTTTTTTCTTGAGACTTTTCTTGTGCTGTGATGTTTAGAAAATGCACAAGTGCTAGGCAATTAGGCCAGATTTGCCTGAATATCTGTGCATGCATCTACATTGCATAATACTACCCAGGTTGCAGCCAAACACAATACCTCATAGCCAACTCTGTATCTAGGTCTTGCAGAGTCAGTGCTTCTGCGTGTGTTTCACTAGCTAGGCTCATCTTGCCTCGTGTCTTAGCTGGTGGTTCCTTCTGACCCAGGTAAAATAGATGAATACAAACCAGTACTGAAATCTTCATAACTTCAACTGGATGATCTGAAAGGTCTTTTCCACTTAAATGCTTCTGTGATAATAGGGGTCTTCTGTATAGTGTGTGGAGAAGCATCTAACTTCAGCACCCAAGTTAGATTTCTGATGGAGTTTAAAACAAAGCTCTCTTAACCATATATGAAAGTTATATGTGTTAATATTAAGGGGTCAAAAATCCTTCCCTGCTAACACTGTGTTTAACAGAGTAGGTTCTACCATAATATGAATTGTTAATAATTTATCTTGCACATCTATTATTAGAGTTGTAGAAATAGGCTCTAATTAATTTGTATTTTTTCCATAGTTCAAGCAGCTTTTCAGATTTTTCTGCATTCTTAATTTCTCAGCACAGTTGTGTTTCATAGTTATTTCCTGAAAATTATTTCCCTCTTTTTGTTTGACAGGAAAAAACATTAGCCATGGTAACTGCAATAAACATGTTTGTATAGTGAAGGGCAAAACTTCTGTCGAATGGGGTTTACGTCATTAGCTGTCAGGGCTGCAGAAGATGAGTAGTTAACTGAGTAAGTAATGTGTAACATTATCAATGATGGAACATTTCGTACCATTAAGCCTTCAAACTCTTATTCAGCTGTCAACACATGGGTACTTTCTAGAGCCAAATTCTCTCATGCTGTGCACTGCCTGCAGCTCGCCTGAAGCTCAACTTTGACTAAAAGTGTTGATTTCGCTTCTTTTAGCCTTGTTCTCATTTAGTGTTAAAACCTGCTTAGAGTCTGCCTTTTATTCTGTAAGTACACATGCATGTATCATTCCTCGCACACTTCTGATGTGAAGTTAAGGGGCTCAAAAGATATGCTAGTAATCTTAATGAATAATTGATTAGAAAGGAGTCTGGCAGTGTTAATTGTGAGGTGCAGCTGAGTGAATGCCAAAACAAAAGCTCTTCTAAATGTTTCTGAAAACCTTGTAAAGTCTTTAGCATTGAGCAACAGGGTCAGTGCACTGAAGTGGAATTTAAAGGAGGTTCTTCAGTGTAATGGATTTTGACTTCCCTTTGTCATGTGCCTCAGTGCATCATTGATTGAGCACTCATTTGTTAAATCAGCTGTATTTTTTGCCATTTGTCAGAGCATAGACACTTACTGCAGCCTTTTTCCATTTAAACATGGGTTTCTTGTATTAATAAATCACAAGCGTAAATTAGTTTTTATCTAAGGTGATCAGTTTTTCAAGCAGAAAGGCATGTGAGGATGGTCACAAGGAAACACTGTGAGCTTTTATTTTCTTAACTATTAGAAGAAAAGGGAAAGATCAGGGATACGTTTTAGCTGAAACATCGATAATTCATGTCTTTAAATTCAGCTCCAAGCAAAATGCTCAGAAATGATTTTATTTGGAAAGCCCTAAATGGTGTGCATTGAAAGAGTAGTTCAAGGTAAGCAGTGTTCAGTCATTTCTTTAAGAAATGAGCAAAGGAAACCTGAGGGTTAAGGAACAAGCAGCTTACTGTATGTTTGCAGCAATGAGAGATGCTCTGTGATTAGTGGAAAGGCTAATTACCTGGAGTATGCAGGAGCACTGTAGGTGCCATGCATACCTGATTAGAGTTCTGATGGCAGGGCAGAAGAAAGAAGACCTTGAGAATGTGCCAAAAATATCCCTTTATGTAAGCAGATGCTATTACCCTTGGAAGAGAATAGTCACTTCTTCAGAATTGTTATTGCTGCTAGAAGAAAGTATTCTACAGATGGGCCATCAACTTCTGAGAAATGTACATGTATGGTATTTAATACAGCAATTACTTGTCAAATCTGGAAATGTTCATCTTGATGCTATGTGCTGGCCGGATAAATGACCAAATCAGATTTATTTGCCAACTGTCAGTGGAGCTCAGCATCTGAGCAAGTAAGCAGTAGTTGTGAGGGACTGGATGGGCTAATGTTTGGGGTTGTTTTAATGTTGATACTAGCATTGAAATTAGAAGGTGTTTTTTGGTCTCATCAAGTAAAAGTTCTTCAAAAAACATATCTGTGACAAAAAAATGCAGGGAGCCTCAGTGTCCTGCTGGGTATAGGCTTAAATGTTAGGTACACTTGTAAGTCAGCTCCTTGGAGGATTATACTTTTAATCTTTTTGGAGAAGATTTTGAAGAAGGGAAAAAAAGAGATGAACAGAAAAGAAAGAGCCTTGAAAAGACCGGGGAAGAGAAAAGCCAATCATGTTGAAAGAAGAATGTAAAGCTTTTCAATAGCATGAAGTTTAGCTCTGTAACTGCCTAGATATCATTAGAGTGAAGAAGGACAGAGAAACTATCTTCGGCTCTGACACCACCTCTCTTTTGAAATACACCTTTCTGCAAGGTGCACAATGCCTTCTGTTTCTAGGAGGAGCTGCCAGTGCTCAGTGCCGTCAGGCTTGAGTCCATAATGTGCAGCAATGTAAATTTACCGCAAAGTGTCTGGTGAGTAGAATGACAGTGCATTTTCTTGTACCGAGGTGAATCATGGTAATTGTGAGCGTGACTTGATAAATATGTTTTGTTTTGCTGGCAAGTACACTACGGTGATACCTGCTAACATTGCAAAGGCTGTTCTTCCTCCCCCTCCCAACAGAGCCCCCTGCTCCTAGACCCACTCTACAGGTAGCTTGCAACTTAAGCAGCTGTGTTCACTTTTGATACTGTCAGGCGCTTGGGGACAGTTTCCTTTCTTCTCTCTCTGGCTCCCTAGGCTCTATCAAAAGTGTGAATTTGAAACCAAACAACATAAAGCTTCAGTCCACATCTTTGCTCAGCCTTTACATGTACATTTTCCTGTTTTGAGTTCTTTTAAACTGCAGCTATCAGAAAGAATAAAATAGTGCATCACCTAGTAGAGTACTGAAGTGATCATCCAAGCAATTTTCTTCTCCCTGAAGCCAGACAGCCAAAGCTTTTTATTACTGACTGACTGAACTTCCTGTGTCTGTCTGTCTAGGTTGCTAGGCCACCTCGTTGTCATGATTTGTGATGTTAGAGGCTTTTGATTGTAGTCAAACCAGAAATGCTAATTTAAAGATAATATTTACATTAAAAAAACCTTTTACCTAAATAAGCAGTTATGTGGGGGTTTTTTTTCTTTGCTTTTTTTTTGTGCGTGTGTGTGTGTATGTGTAAAGCTGTAGTAAGCATCTGGCAAACTGATCCTGGAAGTCTTTAGTTCATGTATCTTCTCAGTAAAACAGTGGTTAAAAAAAACCTTTTAAAAGTCTTTAGATAGCTTGCAGTACCAATATTGGGAACCACCATCCCAAGTTACTGTTACTTCTAGCCTACAGGACCGTTATTTCTGCTCTATGTATGAGCTAGGCTGATGTCCTTTGTGTCTGATCCAGAAATAAGAGGGATGATGGCATTTTTGCCTTTTATAATAGGGCCTCAATTTGCCCACTGCAGTGTTGTGCAAACCTGTATTATGTGCATTTGCATTGCCGGTAATTGCTTTATAGGTAAAAGAAAGAGTTATGTGTAATTGTAAATAATCAGAGCCGTTATTTTTTCAGTCTATCACCTGTGTGAGAGCATGCAGCAAAACTTCAGAGAAAAAATAAAATAGGAACTCAAGTCTTTTTCACTTGGAAATCACACTTAGAATAAAAAAAGGCTAATAGTAAACTGATGGGTAAGGATCCCTTCTCTGATAAAACACACTTTTCATAACTAGGCAGCCAGGAGCTGTTGTATTTCTCATTTGTAAGGTATCGTCTGCAGAATGCAAGCAGAATCTGTATTTAACACCAAGGTGAGGCTATTTAACCCTTCCATGCTATGTGTATTAAAAGTGGCCGGTGATGGGTAACAACTATTACTTATTAACAGCTAATACTGGGATGGATGATAGGTTGGTGTCCTGGGTTCAAAATGGTTACAGCTGGTAGATTGCAATGGTGTATAATGCTAATTATTATGTTATGTATCATTGATTTCTGTTAGATCAATCAGGCAAACAACGCGTTTGAGAGCTACTTCAAAAATCAGGTCAGTTAATCTCAGGGTGGGTTAAATCTTGCTGCTCTCTCTGCAGTTCCCATGTTCAGGGTGGAGATAGCAGGTGACTTATTCTACAGCTTCTGTGGAAAAGTCCTGTCTGCCACCCACCAGGGGAAACAGTGCATGAAAAGTGTTAGATATGCAAAATAGACACAAGCAAATCCCTTGTTGGTTAGAAAATCCTAGAAATTCTTACTGAAAACTAAGGGACTTAGGGGTATGTTTTGGCCTTTCAGCTAACAAAGTTCTGTGAATGTGTGAGGTGTGTCATTTAACTGACTAATTACACTTTTAAAAGGCGTGTATTCTACTTGTAGAATGAGATTTATTCTGGACACAGAGGACTGGGGCCTTTGGAAATTTAAGTACTCAATGGTCTAATCCCATATTGTGAACTTCTAGCCTTGCAGTGGCTCTTTGGGAAGATCTGCGGCAAAGCCTTAGGAGGAGTCAGAAAGGAGGCACCTAGGGAGCTGGGATTCCCTGAGGACAGAGTAGACTGAAGGCTCTTGCCCTGAAAAGGGGAGGGTAGAAATCTTGGGTAACATCTTTTAGTTGTTCCCTTATTTTACCTCCTGTAAAGTAGGAAACACCTTCCAAGTTAATACTGTCTTGCGATTTGAGCTCTTGGGAGCTCAAATAAGAAAAAAAAACCCTTTCTTGTGGGGGCTGTGAGGGAATTACTTTCTTTTCATTTAGTTCCAGTCTCCCATGCCAGCTCCCTTCCCTGCCTAGGCAGTTTCTGCTAGACTAGGACTGTTTTGTTTTCAGAAACAATTTTCCCCCTCTGGAAATATTCTGTTATGTTACTGAATCAAAGATCCACATTTCAGGGCAGATGATTTAAATGCAAAACCAGTATTCATACCAGACAGGGGAAAAGCAGACTTCTTCTGACAGCAAGCTGAAGCAGCATAACCCATGCAGGAAATTGAAGCACAAAGCCAAATTTTGTTTGCTGCCCCCTCCTTACCTTTCTTTTTTTCCATTTATTTATTTATTTATTTGTATGAAAGTAGGTAGTTCTTTAGGTTGTCTCTGCCCGGATTTCTGCCTTTCTACAGCTTACCCTCTCTGGTATGCCCAGAGAGTGCTGACATTACCATTCCCAGGTAAACTGTGATGTGCCATCTTTGTCAGAGGACACTCCTCAAAAAGCTCACTGCAACAGATATGGGGTTCAACCTCATAGCAATACCCCGCTTCTCATTGTTGTTGGGTGATGTGGGCAATGCTGGTCAGCCTGAGAACCTCCCTAGGTAGCACTCCTGTCTCTTTGCAAGGATAGATGTGAAGCTAAGCAATGTGGTCTTGTGGAGGTGAGTTTCAGGGAGGTGAATTTTCCTTGGACCTGCCAGCTCAAAATCAGTGCAGACAGAGTGCTTTTGATGTGACAGCACTGTATATTCAACCAGTTTCCTGCATGCTTCAAAGCAGATGTCAGCTGCTTCAGCAGGTGGAATGGGCGATTTAGGATGCTGTGCTGAGGGATAGGCTGCTATAAGCAATACCTTTGCCCAGTAGGTCACTTGTGACTTGAGCGACAGCATGCAGTTGAACAAATGCACCATTCTTTTGTCTTGAATATGAGATCTGCGTCTGTATCTAGTGAATAACATATAAAAAATGAATTATCTTTGAAGCAGATGGTTTAAAAAAAAAAAAACAAACAAAAACAAACCCCAAAATATTCCACGACTCATATGGCATTGATAACAAGGGCAGGGGGTTTGGCCTGTGCTAATGCATATGAACAAACCCCTGCATTTTCTTGTTGCAGTTGTGCATATTGAGCACATAAAAATGTGCTGTCTACTCTATGGGGGATATCCCAAACAAAACAGAAGTTTCATACTGTCAACCCTGTGTTTAGACAGTTAGGCTGGGAGAGGGGTGTCTGAGCACTTGCAAAACCACAAAAGCATGTCAGTAGGAGAAAATAAGCAGTTTTTACTGATTGTATAGAATGAATAATAATCAGTCTAGTCATGCTGAAGTACCTTTGGGGTTAGAATTGAGAAACAACTTTTCTGCTGTAAAATAATTTGGTAACTCTTTAAACAGAATAGTTTATTTTGTAAGTAAATTATCTTTGTTTAACCAGTTAATTTAAATCACATTTCTGTGGTTTTTGGATTTTGGTTTTGTTTTGTTTTTTTTAACCTTAGTGTGCTGTAGTGTGTGTACTTGTAATTTTTGAGGCAGTTATTTTATTATCTACCACAGAAAGGTGGTTTATGGTCCTTTTTCCTTATTCACAGTCATTAATAACTTTCAACCCATGAACGATCAGCGATTTATGCACAGTTCAGTTCAGCTGAATACTATAATATCCCATTCTAATCATTAAAAACAGTTATCACAAGATAACATTAGGTCAGAGCACAAAGTAGGCTGTTTAAATCGTGTTATTGATTGCTGCTTTGTGAAGGTTTTCCTCAGTTATGTTTAAACCATGTGCTTTTATTTGCTACTGACTTCTAGAAAAGATGGTCTGGCAACGTGATTTCAATTGAGATGTCTTGGTTTTGATGCTCAGTTAAAAGTAGGTGCTTAGAGAGTTTCATTTTGTTTACAGATTATCTGGTTGCAGGCTTTTTGAAGGCAAGGCTGCCTCTTCAGTTATATCTTTTGAAGTGGAGAATATTTACTTATCTACTACAGAAGCTACTATGGAAGTTAATGCTTTTATTAATTAATTTTACAACTGTAGGACTTACTCTGGAATTTATGCAGGTGTAGGAAGCAAGGAAGGTTCGGGTTTACAACTGGCTTTTCAATCAGTTTAGCTTGTGTGTGTCCTGTAGACATTTTGTAGTCTGCCACCCACCCTCCCTGGGGGGTGGATTGGTGGTATACCAGCTGGTGTGTTCTGTTTGTAAAATGTGTGATAATCACTCCTGTAAGACTACCATCCTAATGTCTGTAGAAATGTATTCAGGAGCACTGAGAAGAAAGAATGGATACAAGAACCATCTCTTTTTATTAAACATTGTCTAACTCATTCATTAGGATCTGCATATTTTTTAATAATGCTGTTGCATTCATTGACTCTGTGTATATGTATTTGCATTCATTAAGTTTCTTCTTCAAGAACAATTTTGAGACTGAACTTACTGGATTCCTGGGGAAAAAAAGAACCCAAACAACAAAACAAAACAATTTTTTTCTTCCCTCTATTTAAACCATGGTATTTGACTCTTCTTGAGTATGTATTCATTATCTTAAAATAGAAACAACCTCCCCTCCCTGTGCTCAGAATCAATGTTATTGTTGAATTCCGAGGCCTAGGAGAATACTGGTTGCATTACAAGCAAATAATTTTCCAGTCTGTATGGTGGGAGAAACTGTCAATTAGTATGAAAAGGGTTAATTATTACCCCTTTTTAAATACCCCTTTGTTTTGTCTGTCCTGTGTTTGCAAAAGAAGACACAATCAAATGGCAAACCTGTGTTTTTGTTCCTTTTCAAAAATCCCTGACAAGCCCATGACACAGGCTACTGCTGTAGCTGTACATTTCTATTCATTATTGATGACTTGGGGCCAGGCAGGCAGCACAGAACACAGGCAATATAGATTACCATATTGGGGGCTGGGTTTTGGGAGGGTTGTGTATACATGTGTGCACACACACACATGTATGTGTGCATTTTGGCTGGGTTTGGCTTTGAATTCCTCAGTTCTGAGAGGAAATCATATCTGGGAATAGTAGTGGAAACAGATTGAATTGAACAGATTCTGATATGTTTTAGTAAAACAATTCAGGGCACTTAAACTAAAGGAAAAAATGAATGTATGAGTGAGCTCACTTTCAAACTAGTTATTGATAGCTTAACTTTCCAGCAGACTTGGAAAGGATCCTGAGAGGTCCTGAGTATCTTTTACCCTGGGGGATTTGAAGGGCATGTCTTACCATACAGAGTGTAGTTAGCACCTTGACTGATGAGAGGTTTTCCTGACACCACCATTGTAAGCTGCCTAATTTATCTGTAACAATAATTATAGGATAAGCATGAAGTTAATTTATTGGAGGTTGCGGGGGAGAGGGAGAAGGGGTTGGGTGGTATCTCATTTCATGGACACCACAGACCAAACCAACAGTTTGGGTGAGTGTGAGAATTATGCCGGCACTTTAGTGGTACGTTTTAAGTGGTATTTCTGAATAGTAGGTCACCAAGAGACCCTTACAATGCTAAGAAAGTGTTTTACTACTACTGATTCATAATTAATTGTTATAGGTTTTTATTGGCACAACACTCCTGCCCATTATATAAAGTTTTTATTTTCTTCCATATGTCAAGGAAGGGTTGTACAGTGTTTTGTACTTGCACTGTTTGAGGTTCTTGGCTTGAAGAGAAAGGAGGAAGATAGTAGTTTATTCAAACATAGTGTTTACATTAAAAAAATGAAATGTGCTTTGGTTCATATATTGATTTTTTTTTTTTTTTAATACAGAAACTGTTACACTTAAATAGTTTCAAGTTACAATGAAAGCCATAGAAAGACATAAGTAGAATCAATTTTGATAACTGTGGAATTTTTCTGTAGTATTTGTCCTAGCTTTTATATCAGATTTCTGTAATTTTTCAAATAAGTTTCTGTTTTCTTCCATGCAACAGATTATCATGGCAGGAAAAGTTAATTCACAGCTTAGTTAGTACAAAGCTGATTGTGGTAAAATAGTTTTTTTTAAAAACCTTCCAACTGAATGAAATACTGAGTGCTAGAGAGTGATTACAGCTTACAAGGAAGGACAGAGGAGGTTTTTAGGGACATTTTGTCTTCGGACATCACTGTTTCAATTCTATTTTACATGTAGAACCCTTTAAAGTAAGACTGGTGTAAAGCATAAAAACTGTTTTCTCTTGTTTTGTAAAGGAGAGGTGAGAAGGTATTCTGGTGGAAGAGGGGCACTTAGCTATTCCAAAAAGCAGTGTCAGTTGAAGCAGAATGTTTGCTTAGCGTATTCCTTCCATTCCTGTGGTTCTGGTTTCTCTTGTTGTGACTCAGTACTCTTAAATGTGTTTGAATATACGGAAACAACTATGTGGCTAATTTAACAGTAGAACTTAGACTTTAGGAGGCTTTTTCCCCTGGAAGGTCCCACAGCACCATCTAGTGTGCCATCCTGTCGTACTGCCAGATGGTTTTATGACAGCAGAGGTGCTGAGGCTGGCACGATTTACTAGTAAAGTCGTCTTAATAACTTAAATTAGCATTTTCTGGTTACTCGACATAGATCCAAATGCAGGAGAAATTTAGATCCCTTTTAACTTTCTTCTGCAAGAAAAGAGACTTAAAAATTAGGTGGAAAAATAATTTCTAAAATATGTATGTTACTGCATTTCTGGTTTTTACATATAAAACAAAGGAGGAATTGTGGCGCATCCTTTACACTGCACTAACATACTTTGCACTAAACATACACCCCAAAGCTGCAAGTTTATTATATCCCTATTAAACGTTAAATGCTTTATTGAGAAAGGGCCATCCTTACACCTACAGACGCCCTAATCCTAGAAGTTGTGTCTTTCCTCCTCAGTCCCACTGAGGTCATGGTATATGGTGTGGGAACCTGCCTGCATTGTAGAAATGGCAGGATTGTGTCAAAGTGATTTTTACAAAGACAGGGAGATTGCTCTGAAAAACGAAAGGGTGTGAATGACTGAGAAGTTCCTTTTTCCCTTTTATGCTGCCTCTAGGGAGGGCCCACCTAATAGTTTATAAATTCAGTTCTTATGCTGGCATACAGAATAATAGAGATCTTGTTCTCTGCTGACACCGCATGAGAAATAAATTTGAATAGGAAGAGACAATGGTTTAATGAACTGGAATTGGGAAAAGTATTGTGCACCTGAGGAAGTTTTTAAAGATTCTCATTGAGGAGAGAGGTAAGGGAGAGGAAGGATGTTTTGAAGCAGGAATTATGGTCAGCAAAAGCAGCTGAAGAGGAAATTGGAAACGGAGCTACAGGCTTGCCAGTATCATTGAATGCGCTGAAGATGTTAACAAGATGCTGACTTGAATGTGTTGCACAAGAGAGAGACAACAGAAAGTTGCAGGAAGGTGTTACAAGTTTGCATGAGGAATACAGTTTGATCCCATTCCAGATACACGGGCAAAGGCCCACCAAAATTTCCCTCAGTCACACAAGGTGCTGCAGAGCTGCTGCAGTAGCAGGCACTTGCAGCGCTTGGGAAGTACAGCCAGAACTGGTTTCTCCAACAGCAGCCCCCCACCTATTGTAGGGGCTATTCAACACTCTGCCAGACAGTTCCCACACTCACATCTAACTGAATTTCATTTAGTTGTTCTTAAAATATTGCTAATACAGGCTATGAGGTTTCAGGATATTTGATGAAAGCTCTTATTTTCAACTCTGATTTAGACTTTTGCTGTATTTTGTACATCATCCCAGATATTATTTCAGTATCACCTGCAAAGTCCCAAGAAGTTTTTATAGTTAAAACTTCGGATACTTTACTGCTGTGTTCCAAAATACAATGTTGCTGTATAAGAATGTTTCTAATGTGTTGAAGATGCCCTCTGCTGGGAAGCCAGGCAAACTAGGCTTGTATGGAATTTTACTTTTCTGAAATACTCTTGGCATACTTTTGGCTTAACTCTTAATATGATGCTGGAACCAGCCTTTTGCTGGTTATCCAGGTATGTGAAAGCCCTGTTTCAGCAGTAGGAGTCATTCTTTATATGATGTCTAAAATTAAGGTTGCTGCATAGTGTTTGGGCATGGGACTATAAATCAAGTATGTGTATGTATATATATACACACACATATGCTTTTATTCAAGAGGATGCATAATGTAGTATTACAGTAGTAATCAACATATTACACGGGTGTTGTGATGTGGCATTGTGGACCTGTGACCAGTCTGAGTGGTGAGGGTAGGGGAAAGTCTTGTTACTCCTTCCTTTGAATAGACTTGGAAGTTGGCTTTGAGTGCTGTTATGGTCTTTACAATCTCAGTCGTGTTCTTGAAATCAGAAAAACTGCAAGGATTTGTTTCTTTGTTTAGGGAGTGGGGACAGGCTGAGTTTCTTTGTTGTTCTTTCCTTACCAAAAAGTGCCAGTGATGTTTGAAATAAACCCATGTGAGAAATGGTGCTGTACACAGATGAAGATTTAATTTCAATTCTCATTTGTGCTTGTTTTCTGATGAAATTATCCGCAGTTCATAGCTGTTTTTCTTGCACATTGCTCCATCAGTAGTAGTGGAAATGTTGCCCAGTTAACTTTTCACTGTTCAGTTTATAATACAAAAATGTTTACACTGGTGCTTCTTTTTGTCCTGCTCTGTGAGAGCATTCAAGAACATCTGTAGCTTTAAGCACAAGTAGATAATTGATTTCAGAAAATACATGCTTGTTCAGAACCTTGATTACAAACCGTTAGTTTTCCTTTCTAGCCCTACCTCTTAAGAAAAAATAGATGTGACTTTGGTTAAGAGTTGGTTTTTTTTTTTTTCACTAGTAATTGCACAGGCGTGTCATACTGATGACCTGTAAGAATGAAGAAAAATTGCATGGGAAATTTGTAGGTAAAGGAAAGGAAGGAAAGTTCACATGTATTTCATGCCTCATTACAATAATCCTTACTCATCTTCTACCATGTGTCCCTCTGGATCTGTGCCCACCTTCCTCTTACTATTTGCATAATTTCTTTCTTAATGATTTGCCATCATAGTTTCACATCCATTATGTTACTTCCTTTTGCTGTCCTATTTGGCAATCAATTACGTGTATTGATTCTACATAGTCTTTTGGAGAATAGACACCTTTTAATATCTACTGTACAGCAGTGCTGTTCTGGGTGAAAACTAAAGAAAATCTCTTAACATCTTTATCTGTACCAGACAAATAACAATTAAATGGATTTCCTGGTATATCCCTGCTGTTAAAATATACATTTATGCACATGTTCACACTCACAAACCTGTATTTAAGCTCCCTTAATTAAGACATGTTTAATGATCTTTACTGTAAAAAGAAATGTGTTTACAGATATCTGATTATTCAGATTCCTATGTTGTATATCAGTGTCTCAGGTCAGGCTGAGATTTTTTTTCTTCCCCTTCCACTAAAATCATTGGAATATATTCAGTCAGTCTTTCACATCAGAGGTGTAAATGGATTTCTTGAAAGTTTTTCTGCTGCTAGCAAACGGCAGTCACTTTACAACTCTGCCTCCATTGTGGGCAGCAGTCGGAAAGCTTAACACTCCACCCGAACTTTAAGATGCTAAAACTGTGTAATGACCTTGCATTCTCAAGGGCAGATGCTCAGCTTCTGCTGGAAGTGCTAATCTACAATCTGTTTATCTCCATACACTATGTATTTGACAGTAGTTGCCTGGAAAGCAAGGCAGGGAAACGTGTAGTCAAATTTAGTTACTCTTTCTTCTCTGATGGTGTTAGTGTCCAGTGGACTTAGAAATTATAGCCTTTATTTTAATTTTTAGCTTCCTTTGTCCTTCCTTTTCAGCTTGTCAGTCTTAGAAAGCAGCACCACTGCCAGTGTCAGAATATGCCTTGTCTTTTTGAAGCCTCTGCTAATGCCTGAGCTGGACCATGCAGGCTAACTTTTTTTTCATCTCTATTCTGAGTGAATCAGACTATGGTTTTACCTTCAAAACATAAACAGTTGTTTGTATTTTCTATCAGTAGACTTTAGACTCAGTGTGCTCTCTATATTATTCTTTAGTGGGTATGAACTGAGATGCATCACATAAATCTCATGAGCATATTGAGGAGCATGTTTCGAATGAAGAGGTAATGTGTTGAGGCCAGGTGGTGTGTGCAGAGAAAGGCAGTATCTGTTAGACAGATACGCTAGTCATGTAAACCCTTCTTCAGATCCGGAACAGAAACGTGAGTAGAAGGAGTTTGCATGTAAAAGCATGTCAGTGTTTGCAGGTAACATAAAAATGAACTTTACGTGCCCAAAGTTTGTTCTTTACTAACTCTGTTAGTCCATCTGGTAAGAGATGTTCCCTCCCCTAACAAATCTTGCCTTGCTTGCACCTGTAAACCATCACAGTCACCAAAGCACTACTGACTGCTTTAATGCAATCCCTGTGGTTTTTCAAACTGGTGTTCCTTACCACAATAAAACATTAACATCAAATTAATCTGATTTGGCAACAGCATCTATTTTTTAATATGAACTTGTCTGTTCTGTTGGGTGTTTGTTTAGCTTCCCAGAGGATTGTGTATGTGTTGCAAATGGCAGAATTCAACCTTTTAAATCCTTTCTGTTGTGAAGCAACAGGAAGTTTGCTTCTGATTATTAAGATCACTGGGTTTAACAGTAAAATTTGGTAAAGAATTGCGAGAATTGACCTTTTGAATGCTAGGTTTTCAAGAAGCTTAGCCAGGAATCTATTTAGGATGTATACCATGATTGTCTTCCTCTCTGCTTACAGAATTAGGAAGAAGTGTTACTGTCAAAGCGGTAATGTTTCCTTTTATGATGTGTACTTTGATTTAGCAGTGGCAGTTGCCTGTTGTGTTAATATCACCAAGCTTCTAAAGCAAATTTACACCAAGTCACAGGCCCCATGCCAAAGAGGAAGAGCACCATCTTTGTTTATCATCAAGAGAAATGGGAAGGTTGTTTTGGTTTTGTTTTATCTTAGCATTTTTTTGTAATATATGAAAGTGCTGTAAAATGTACTGAGGCATGAAGCGCGTAAGAAATGACTAATGGTGCTGAATCAATGAGTTCTTTCAGATTTAGAGAAGAGCTGGCTAAACTCACCAGCTGTCAGTGTGCTCTCTTCTTCCTACACTCAATGCTCATTTGGAGTACAGGATGTTTTGGCATATCACCTTCCACTCCATCCATGCTCCTCTTTGCTCATTGCGAAGGTCTGAAGGTGGAACCCTGCTGCAGTGGTGTTCTGCCATCCCAAAATTACAAGGCGCTTAGGGAATACTCAGGCACTTGTGAAGTGTAGTTGCCAATGGGGAAAGGGGGAGAAGAAGAAAGTCTGGCTCAAGTATTCTTAGTAGCAATTTATACAGGTTGGAGTTGGGTTCTGATGAAGTGACTATGTTGTGTCTACATTATACAGATCTTACTGTCAGTTCTTCCTTCTAAGCATCATAGATGCTACTGTACACAAGTATCAGTTCAGCTCTTGGTGCCTTCTCCCTCCCTCAGCTTCTGTTCCTCTACAGCTGGTATACTTGAACACTTACATTTCTTCATAACTGTTATCTGCATTTTGGTCTAGGCCTCCCTGTAAACTGTGAGTGACTCCCTGAAGCAATTCTTATTGCTTCTACTTCTTGTCTTTCTAGTCTTTTATGATCTGTCTCAGCTGTGACATTTGCAAAAAGATAAATGATTATGGATAGCTAGGCTGTGGGGCAGTCAGAGATGACATATATTATTTATTTCAAAATATGTTTTTAAATCCTGCAGAGTCTTCATGTTGCACAGCTTAACTGTTTCCTACTCGGTTCTTCTTGTCTGCTACCATTTTTGGCATTTACTTGTTGCATTTTGTTTTAAGAAAACAGTAAGAACTCTCTGCGCCTAATGGACTGTCTGGATCTATGACTTTTTGTGGACCCAGAAAGCAAATACAAAACTAGTCATATAAAGTTTTTCTGTATATTAGCTTCCAAAAGATTGAAGTAAAGTTGTGTTACTCAAGGTTAAATGAAAAGCAGAGACAACTGCTTTTTTTTGTTTGGTTGGGGTTTTTTTCTCTTTGCTTGAAGCAAAAAAAAAACAAACAAAAAATAAGCATCCTTATAAACAAATGTGAGCAAGTTTTGGACTACTGTTCATTAAACAATAAAGTTTGTGAATAGCTGAAAGACTAGTTTTTCTTGAGACATATCTGGATGAAGAATAGTCTTGGGTTAGAGAAGTTCTGAGCAAGCTTTGTGAACTGGCATGCATTAAATGATAGAATCATTTTATTGAGCAATAATAAAATATTGAAGTCAGATGGAAGGATGGTAGGGAATTGCTGTGTGCAGCTCTGAAACTGATGTGTGTCATGTTAACTCCCAACCCAAACAACTCATTTTAAGATTTGCTCTCATGAAAGTTAAAATCCTCTGTTTTGTCCAATCATCAGCTTGAAACCTGTTCCTTGTCAGTAAAGACAACAAATCTTTTTGCTTGCGTCTGCCTGGGGGATGTGAAAAGCTGAGGTGGTCCTGTGTGATTAAATCAGATGAAAGACTTGCCTTCTACCAGTGAGACGCAAAGTCTAATCAAGTGAAATGAGTTTTGAGATCTCAGCTCATTTCCTTGGGGAATATCAGTTTACATTACACAGTCACAACACCTAATTCATCACGGTTGATGCGGCTTTTGCTCAGAAGAGGACCTGGGACTGGGTAGCATGTGACTTGATCACAAGTACCCCTCTAAGGAGGAGCAGCTTACTCAAGTTAAGATACAGTACAGTGAGGAGAGAGCCTTAATATGTTTTTTTAAACAAATGATCTATATTTCTGTGTATCGGATCTTTTAGAATAGAGGGACTTAGGTGCAAAATGGGGAAAGCTAGAGGTAAAAAGGGGTATAATTTGTAAAATGATCAGCATACAGATGTTAAAGAGCATATACCATGAAGAGCAAAGCTGAACTTATTGTTACTTAATTTCTATGATGTTGAAAGATGTTTTTATATTTCTGGGCTCTAAGGTACAAGGAAATAAAAACTATTCTGCTTCCCTGACTAATAGACTCTTTTTTTGTTTCTTCCAGGGCATTGTTATAACTCCACTTCTGCTTTTGCTTTTTGTAAGTATCTTGATTTTAAGATGTCTTTTTACTGGCTAATCTTGCACCTCTTAGACAGTATTTTTAAGATATTGTCCTGGGTTCAGCAGTAGCAGTCATTTTTCTCCTTCTTAGTAGCTGGTGCAGTGCTGTGGTTTTGACTCTCAGCCTGGGAACAGCACTGATAACACTGATGTTTTTAGTAGTGACTTAGTGATGTTTACTCTGACCAAGGACTTGCTCAGTCTCATGCTCTGCCAGGGAGGAGGGGAAGCCAGGAGGAAGCAGAGACAGGACATCTGACCCAAACTAGCCAAAGAGGTATTCCATACCACAGCACATTATGCCCACTATATAAACTGGGGGCAGTTACCCAGAAGAGCTAGATCACTGCTTGGGTCTGGCTGGGTATCGGTTGGCAGGTGGTGAGTGGTTGTACTCTCTTCGTTTGTTATTTCCTTTATCATTATTATTATTGGTGGTAGCAATAGTGGTTTGTGTTATACCTTAGTTACTGGACTCTTCTTATCTCAACCCATGGGAGTTACATTCTTTCGGTTCTCCTCCCCATCCTTCCGGAAGGGGGAAAGGGAAAGAAAGTGAGGAGTGAGAGAGAGACTGTGTGGTTCTGATTTATGGCTGACAGGGTTTAAACCACGACATGTCTCCATCAAGCTGTCTCCATCGGCTTTCTTGTTAAACTACCTTCATTCAGCCATTCAAACCATAACAATAAAGGAGCAGAATTAGCTTCATAAGGGCAGCCGACATCAGCTGATAGTTGTAACATTTAAAATAATCATCCTTCTGGACATGACATAGATAGGAGTTTCTATCCCAAGACATTTTCTATGACTAAACAATTGATTCAAACCATTTTGTTACAAAAAATGCTAAATGAGAGGTGGACAAATGTTATAAAAAAATAAAAAAAAAAATAAAAGGACAATACAGGGGGTTTATTAATTTAAATAATCTGCAAGAATTTGGAAATCATTAAGGTGCCCATAGTACAGGTAATACAATTACATAATTATATACCACGGTTTTTGCGAGAAAAACTCCTTGCAAAGGTCTGCTTCTAATGTTGTAATCCAGCAGAGATGAAGACATACAAACAATTTTGCCAACAAACCAAGCAAACGAGATAAATACTTGACTGAAGAAAATATTCAAAATTGCCAGTAGTACTGATAGCTGCTGAGATATGTTAGTAAACAGTATGGCAACAGTAGTCTGGGAATGAAAAAACTGTAGGCACACAATAACTACTCAAAGATTAAACGATTGTCAGTAGATGGTTTGGCAGGCAATAGGCTCATTTTGTGGCTGCTTGCATTGCATCACACAATGTTGATATGGTTTTGTCTGAAGAGGTTAAAAAATATCAAACCCCAGCAGATTTAAAGGGGAGAATGTGTTACATAAGTGGGTATGTATGCAAGTAGGGTATGCAAAAGCTAGTATTATAAATTACTACTTGCTCAGCAATACAGAAGGTAGTTTGGTTAAGCCTTGTTGACATAACCCTGGTGAGGCACCCAGGCTGCCTTTGCTAGCAGGATAGGAACAGTCAAAAGCTGTAGGAAATGTTCAGATTTCTGAACTTATATTTTTTATTTTTCTTTTTTCTTTGTTCTTTTTCCTTTTTTTCTTTTTTTTTCTTTCTCTACTTTTTCTTTTCTTTCATTTTAGTTTTCCTTCTTTTCATTTTTCTTTTTCATTTTTATTTTAATTTTAATTTTACTCTTGCTTTTGCTTTACCCTTATGAACAACTCCTTTACTGTCTGAAAAGTCAAACCTGCTACGTAGGAAACTACAAGTCAGTACATTAGCATTTATTTTTATTTGATTATTTGAAGATATGTTAAATATTCAGAAATCTTGTCTCTTCATATTTTAGAGTTTTCTAACCATCTGTTTCTTTTAAGTATCTTTAACGATTTTTTCATCATATCCTTTTTTCCTGGAAGGAATATGAATAATTTGAAAAAAATCATCTGTTTTTTAATAAATATGTTATGAATCAAAATAACTAAGAAGAAATCTTTGACTTTTCACTGCCCAATTATTCCATTTAATTTTTTACATCTAGTGTACTGGAGCAATACTTGAATAAGAATTACAGTATTAGCATGTTAGTTTAATTTGAGAAGAAAATTATTTTTTTATAAAAAATCTAACAAGAAAATGAATCAAACAGTGATATTTAGATCCTGCTGGATGCTCCTTCTTCTGAAATACCAAATGTATTTCATAAAAATTTTAATTTCATGGTTATCTGATGGGAGTCATAACATATCTTCTTAAGTTGCAAAAGAAAGGTAATGTTTGTTGTAATAAAAACAAAGGTGATATCAGCTGGTCATGCTTTTTTTATATGTAAGGAAAAACATTTATTGAAAGGACAGTAACCCCAGATTTCTTTAAGGTTGCCACTCTCTAACTGAAGTCATAGTCTTTGCAGCAGGTTCTAAATTCATTTTGGATGAAACCATTTAGTCTCAGCAAAACTGGAATGGATAAGAACTGAATATTTTAACTCAGCTGAAGATTTTAGTGAAAAAATTAAACCAGCAGACTCTTAATTTACTTCAGGCAAAAGTGATTTGATATATATATACTCACTATGGAATAAAAATATATCGGCATTGTTAATCCTATACTCAGTCAAAATAACTGGTGCAAATCCAAAGATTGCCATTTGAGCTAGCTCATAATTCCAAGTGCAGACACTTTTATGTGCAAATAATTTCTCATTGAGTTAATTTTGTTGACTGATGGCCCTTAATACCCACAACAGGTTTGTGAAGCCTGGGCTGAGCACTCTGTTGCTTTAAAATTAATGAAGACAGCGTCAATAGTTAAAGTGCTTTTGCAATGCCAGTGAAAAATAAGGTAATGCCCACCTGTATTCTTGTATATACTCTGCATAAGAGCAACTCTCAACACTTGCAATGAGGCATTCAGTCTATTCTTACATTATTCTAGAGAAAACAAATCCTACTCTCACATATGACATCTTTAATAGCAGATATTTAAGAAAATCATCACCATTTATGATCTTAGGGTTGTACCAACATTAAAGAAAAAGCTGTAATTATGAATGCCACGAGGG